>WEDG01003292.1:0-41708 GCA_017591395.1 Schistocephalus solidus | reverse complement strand
GTCGAACTAAAACTCACTGTCCCGATGAAGAAATATATCGAACAAAAATAAAATACCTTTTCAACTATTTTCTCAAAAGAGGTACCCTCCCGACTTTCTTCGTCGATGCATACGGTGACAAAATTCAAAGAAAAAGGTATTTCCAAAGCTACGACCACTCAAGCGCGAAAATTATCGAGCTGGTGAACCTTCCCATGTGTAAAGAATATATCTGAGCCAGTCAAACCAAAGCTCAGAAAACACTAGATACGGATTGCGCAAAAACCTATAACTACTTTGCGCACCCATCTTGTACACCCTAAGGACAGGGTTGGCTATTTAAACAGAAAAGAAATCATCTAAAAACCGTGTACCAGTTGTGATGCAGTCTATTGTGGCCAAACCGGGAAATCTATCCACCAGTTTAAATGAACATCAGTTAGCGGTGAGGAGATGAGACCCCTTATCTCAGGTATCCATGCGCACACTGGACACATATTTACATGGGTGAAGACCCGCGTCGTTGGTGCCTGCTCAACAAGGAAGGGCTGCGAATACCTGGATGCAATACATTCAGACGTGGCCCGCATTAATACGCATATAGTTTTAGGTGCCCTGTACAAATTTCTCAATGTCAGCTGGAAGCGAATACAGCCACTATCGACCGGATAATTGAATCCAGCGAACGCCTATTGGTTTACACTTTGACCAACCACAGAATGTTGCATTAAGCACTTTTTAAAGTTAAGTGTTTTTAATACATCTCCCATTTGTCTGAAGACGCACAATGCAGTGCGTAAAGTGTTCGACTTCTGCCCAACAGGTCGCAAGATCGAGCATTGTGCACCGCAGCGCCTGGGGTTGGGTATGGCTGGCTGATGATGGCTAATAAGCCAGAATTGGCCATTCCAGACTCCTTTGTCTTTGCCGGTAATATATATATATATGAGAAGAAGAGGCGATCACGCGAACCATGGTTATATTGTCCTGATGTTTCAAAATCAAACAGGATTTCATCCTCGGAGGTAAGTACTGTACCTCGCCTCACAGTATTTTTAGGTGGTAACATTACGGGTAATACGGGATTACTAAGGTTTTTGAATTTGCGTGGAGGAGGGGCCGGGTTTGGGTTGGAGATCCTCAGTCATCGTGCTGCTTGATGAAGAGAGCGGTGTTTCACACTTGGCGATCATCCTTTGCCTGTACACCGGGTCCGTGGATGACGGGGGAGGGCGGGTGATGGCTTGTTCTCTATCGGGTCGGGGGCTCGCGTTCGCACGTTGGCAGTAGCCGTCAGTACCCCCATCGACCGAAGCTGCCGTCCCAGGCTGTTAATCTTGGTTGCGATCGCACATCCGTGTGTATTCGCACCTGCCGGATAAGTGGTAGAGCTGGCCGAGGCGATAACTGTTCCTTCGTCGGGTCTGGGTTGTGTTGCGATTGCGTGCGTGTCCACCATAGACTCAGATGTTTGGATGCACCTTAGACCCCTGTTTACGTTGGCTCTTTTGATCATTGAGCTGCGTCCGGAGGGCTTGGTAGGTCATAGGAAGCGTTTTACAACGATTGCTGGAGGTTTTTCCCGTGTGCCAGGCCTCGATTGTTCCCCATGCCACGCGGTCAATTCCCTGACCCAGAATTTCGACATTCTGGAAGGCGAACGTGTGTCCAGAGTTTGCGCAGTGTTCCGCCACCAAAGAAAATGGGTCCATTCTTCTTACCCCCCTCATGTGTTCTCCGACTCGGGTTTGTAGACGTTTCCCGGTCTCTCCAATGTAGTTGACTGCGTAGAAATTGCATTGAAGTCGATAGATGACGTTTGTCTCGGGCAGGGTGGCCTTAGGCCTCATAACCAGATGTCGAATGGTTGACTCCGGCCGGTGGGTGATGCCGATCCCCATCGGTCTTAGGAGGCGGAAAACCACCTCCAAAACACCGTCAATGTATGGCAACGCTCGCTATATCTTTGGCTGTTCGATCACTGGCCTTCGGTTTTGCCTGCAGAACGCAGCAGACAGAGCAGGAGCGATACAATACTTACCACCGACGAAGAAATATGGTTTGATTTTGAAACGTCAGGACAATATAACCGTTGTTCCCGTGATCGCCTCTTTTTCTCTCATATATGACGTCCTGATGATCAGTAACAAACGTGAAACAGCTGTCTGCGACTTGCCTGTTGCACACTTAGCAACATGCCTGTGCATTTATGTGGTATTTGTCCTATGACAAAACGTTCTTTTATCGCCGGTAGCTAGCTGATGGGCGGGCGGACAAAATGGGATCGAGTGAGATCCTAACCACATCAGTGCGTGTTACGAACTTGTTTGGCTTGTTTATGTACCTCACTGCACAAGACATATGTCGGGTCTGACCCTAAAAAGTCATGTCCGAATCACCTGACTCCATGTCCTGCACTTAATAATTTCAGAAATTATTTCCTTGATTATTCTCTGGAGTCCATATACCAGAAACCGCATAGAGAACGCTGGAGGACCCACTGAGGAGCCGAACCCCTCGTTGCTGTGTCACGCAGCAGCAGAAACATCGGCGAAACACGTGTCTGGGCTTTTAGCTAGTACCTATGTCGGAAGTACGGTATAATATCTGTGCCATATAAGATTCATACTACTTGTAGTACTACTTTGTTTGTAGAATGGGCATTACGTGGTTATTCCACAGTGGTTGATTGTCTTCGACCCAAATGTTCATTGAAATTTTGGGTCTGACCCTAAAAAGTCATGTCCGAATCATCTGACTCCATGTCCTGCACTTAATAATGTCAGAAATTATTTCCTTGATTATTCTCTGGAGTCCATATACCAGAAACCGCATAGAGAACGCTGGGGACCCACTGAGGAGCCGAACTCCCTCGTTGCTGCGTCACGCAGCAGCAGAAACATCGGCGAAAACACGTGTTTGGGCTTTAGCTAGTACCTATGTCGGAAGTACGGTATAATATCTGTGCCATATATATATATATATATATATATATATATATATATATATATATATATATATATATATATATATATATATATACATATATACATATACATATATACAACTGTGGTCACTGTCAAGGGCGTGCGAAAAGACAAGATATAAGGGGTTAACGTCGGCGGATAGTCAGTTTGTGTTCGTTAATGCCAGTTCCAAGTCATTGACCCGTTTGACCAATATAAAGGCAACACCAGTTAGCGCATGGGATACGGTAAATGACGTTAGTTTGCTATTCTTCGGGTATAGTGTCCTTTACCCAGGATAATGCTTCGCGTCAAGAAGATGCCGACTTTTGGGCGATGCAGATGCGAAACCCATTTAATTGTCGGGTGATCGCTTCTGAAATCCGTCGCGTGTAGTGCAAGGAACAGATTTTCTTGTGTAACACTCCATGACAACTCCAATATTGTGTTTGCCTCTGAAGTCGGAGATAGTTTTTCATGACTCTTATCGGGTATAACTGGTATACCGGAATAACTGGTATAAATAGACTAGCTGCCTTTTAAGCAGATACTCGCCGTTAAGTACGGAAAGGCGCGGTAACAATGAGTTCGAACACAGCTCCTTTTGTGGGCCGCAGGATGGTTGCTCTCAAAATTGAGTATAATTTCGGCACTGGAGTCTTTTCTGTAAACGCTGGTTACGAGCTTGTTAAACGCTCCACCAATGGGTCACACACCCATTGTTCTATAGATTGTGATCGGGAATATGGACTGTTATGAAAGTGGTGCTACCCGATCAAGTTCCGGGCCTCGTTTATCCCGTTGTGCTCTGGGTTTCACTCATGAGTCCCGCCAGCAGCCGCACAGGGGCTACTGCCTCCTACCACACATGTGGTCTTATCCCTCTATCACTTTTGTGTGTTTTATCCAATTTGGCATCAGATTTTTGAATTGTACTCTTTTTAGCAAACTAAAAATTAGAAGTTACATGACAAAAAGTCCATCTGAGTCATTTTGGATCGTAAGTGACCGGAAAGAAAATGATATCTTGCCGCAGCAAATGATAATTTATTTTAAAGCTACGTTTTTTATCTGGTAAAACATTCGACAATGTATAAAAACATCCTCCATGGGTTTTTAGCTCGATAGGCAGGCAAAAATCACCTGATTAAGCACCCAAATTAGAATACAGACATTCTTCAACTTACGAATGACTTTCTTTCCGAATGACCTGTCGTAGCTCTAAATGCTCTTACGTCGTTGTTCAACATCATTTTGCGTGGCACTATACTGTATTCAGATTTCGATGCGTATGTGAGCATGATACTAACTCATTACACGTGTTTTATTGTGCTTAATCGTACGTACTCGTTCGTATGTCTGAAAGTCCATAAGTGAAGGATTGCCTATGGCAGTTCGACCGTCGATTTCGACGAGGTCCACCGTATGCTCCACACCAGGTGGTGCAGGGACGGTGACTTGCGCGTGAATTAGTTTTAAGTGATAGTAGCCTTGCGCTGCAGCTACCGCACTCTCTCCTCCTCCCCCACCTGAGTCCGGTGTCAAGACAGAGTCAAGAAGACCGGAGATGGGGGAGGGCGCAGGTGGCTGGCTCGGCCGGAGCTGCCCCTGGGCGTGCCACCACACTGGCTCGGATCCCACGGAGTGGGAGTGCCATAAAGGCCACATTTAGAAGGAGCCATTGCAACCTGACTCTCAGTACGCCAGTCAGCCACTCCACACAAAACACACATTGGGCTGACCACGCGGTCCGAGTTATCCCGTCAGTTGGCAACCTTCCAAGCCACGGCTTTTAGCGCACCGTGATAGTTTCAAGCACGTCAGATTGTTTATAGTGAGGAAAATACGCTGAGCTCTCGACCTCACTCTCTCCACCCCACAATCAGACCACTGTCCGAGCCGGTAAAGTTGTCTGATGCGGAAGCGGGCGCAGCTGCTGGTGACCTCGTCTACGTGTACTACGTACACGACCTGGCCCCCCAAACACAAGCACCAGGATTTCACACAACAGGGGGTTAAACGGCTTACATCTCACGTGCGTGAGATAGCCAGAGGTCACGTTAAGAAGGAGCCTTCGCAGCCTGACTCTCAAACCACCAGTCAGCCACTCCACACTACACACATTGGACTAACTGCGAGGTCTGAGTGTAATTGTCATTTGGCAACCTTCCAACCGCAGCACTCAACGTTACCGCACTCGGACCACAACGAAATGAACAATTTCTTCGCTTTAACGAAGGCCATATACGGCCCCGGCATCAAAGGCACCACGCCGCTGCTCAACTCCGATGGCACAGCACTTCTGATGGGGAAAGAAATTCTGGAGGGTAGGACAGGATGCATGCGAAGTTCTCAACCACTCGTCAACCATCTCCGACGCTGTCATCTGCCGGATCCCCCAAGAGGAAACGAATTATGACCTGGATCTCCCGTTTTCCGTACCAGAAACCATCCAGGCTTCGCGAGAAATCTCCAACAGGAAAGCATTGGCTAATGACGTAATCCAGGCATAAGTCTACAAGCGCGGAGGCCCCCGACTGGTGGAGAAATTTACAACGATATTCCAGGAGATTTTGGACATAAGACAAGTTCCTCAAGATTTCAAGGACGCGACCATCGTTCACCTTGCCTATAATACTTACAAAACTGGCTATCGAACCAGATGTTTTATCAGGACTTTCAAACAGTTGTCAACGCTGGCGACCACTGCCGCCGCCGCCGCCACGACAGCCAAATTGATGGTCGCTTGAGGCATCGAAGCCACCTGCTCCAACCGCTCTCATCCTTTCAGTGACTGCCTTTTTTCATTCGAGGGGTTTATCCCAGGCGTCATTCGTTTTTTTTGTTCCTCCGTGCCTTTTGTATAAGGTCTGTACACGCACATGCAGCCTGATGGGCTGCGTCCCTCTCCCCTCATCCTCGTACTTTTGATGTACTTCGGCACCTCGCGTTCCAGCCAACTGCCGTCATTATCGGGGCGGTAGCAGACATACTGTGCTGCCTTCCGTGCACCCGTTTTTCCCTGCGTTTCCTGTCTCTGGTTATACCGGTGAACTGTCACGTGGGCGTGTGTGTGTGTTTACGGCTAGTTCCAGTATGACTATTTAATTCACCTCGGACTCATAGGCTCATACCCCTCCCCCCCTACTTTCTCAAAAACTCGCAACCAGAGCTTCTTTAAAAGTCTCTGGAATTCGAAAGTGGTTTGTATTTTTCGCTTCAATCTTCAAATTCAGACTTTTTAAGGCTATGACGTTTGCATTCGGCGTATTTTGCTTTTGAGTACAAACTTCTGCTTCCGCTGCATGCCCACCAATACTGCGTTAGGGTTTTTCAATCGAAAACCTCTGTGAGATTTGAATCTCATTTTAAGTTACGAAGAATTTGAGTTAAGTTCACTAACTGACAATTTCGATATTAAGCAATTTCACTGCTCCACAGGAGTGGAGGCGGTTTTGTTGCGATGTAGCTTAATGCAATGCACCACTTCGAAAATCTCTCCCGTCCGTTATGTGCAAGAACGGGACGGGAACCGACCGCTTTGAATGCTAATTTCAGCGGCCATTTTAACATCACATGTCTGCTCGGAAATCCTTAACCGGCGCACGCGACTTGGAAATGCACTTGCACATCACCCGGAGGCAACCATGAGGCGCAAATTAGTGAAAGGAAAAGACCCACTGCCACGACTGGAAACGTCCAGAGCCGTCCTCCAGGTCTGGTATAGTTGCAAACAAAGCAACTACGTCTGAGAAATAAGGAGAATACTCTGGATGCGGATAAACATAAACGCAGCATTATTGAGAAGGAATGACGTGAGCTCGCAGGTCCTGGCTCATTCGATGGGACCCGGTCACGCCTTCAAGTTCGACCAGGCCGAAATTCTCACAAGAGGTGATAACCGTGTGACCTACGAGATGCTTGAGCCATGGTTCCGCCGTAGATTAACAAGAGCAATGATCCCCCATATTCATAGCCTTTTCTGACAAATTGCCTGGGCAGGTTAATCAGCCACACAGGGAGCGCACAGACGAACGCTCATTCAGAAAATGATATATGTGAACCAAATTGGTAAGTTATTATCACACTAGCAATCAATATCATTGTTGGAATTGCCCATTCAACGGCTATTGTGGGTGAATAGGCGGTTGACGCACCGAGTACGACCATTTCCGCCAATAACGGAAGCTGTTATTTTGATAGATATTATGCAGCATAGCATTTGTATCGTATACCTGATGCGCCCATTGTGCGTTCAGTGTCCGTATCGACTGTCGTCTGATGATGAACTCGGGTATGAAACTTAAACGCCTGTATCTTATGATATGCTGCCTAGAACTCGCCTCTTCGTTTTCAGTAGTGTCTTGCATGTGAATCACACTGCCGACAACGCGACTTGCGCAGCATCGGTATCATTCCCGTTTTTCCCCCATTCTTATTGCTGTGCTTGACCTTACTTCTCGCGGTCACAGGTGTGATTTGAGCGACACGTGGGGCCAATGTAGCAGGACCCAGCTTGACCTGTCACCTCCGGATTCAACGAGTGATAGCAACTTTGGAGGATTGGCTGTTGTACCGAAGGGTCAACATGCCGGTGTTTTCATAAAACATGTCTGATCGTTGTGGCCGCACCTCGTAAACCGTATCGACAAGCTGACGAAAACACATGGGGACAGTCAGAATGTTCCTCTAGCATCGACAAATTATGCGCGCAAACGACTTCGATTATGTTAAAGAAACAAGCAGGGTTGCGGCACGCGTAGATGGACATACATGTAAGCCCAGAACCGTCTCCAACTGTCTTGACCTTGTTCTTCCACTTGTCGTTGACAGTTTAACGGCCTTCAGCGAAGGCTACCTGTAAAATAAAGAGGCTCTGTGGTCTGAAGACCAAGCAGTCGCAGATCAGCCTAACGAGAGTCTGGTTAGCTGAAGTGTGATGTGCCGACCGCTTTAAAAATGTCGCAAATTCGTTGACGACATGATGACTTGGGGATCCATGAATCGCATTAAATAAGTAGGATTGTTGTCACTGTTCTGCAGTTTGCCTCTTGATGCGAAGCGCTGGTGAAGATGAATTCGATTAAACAGTCCCAAGAAGGCTCACAAAGTGCAGATCAGAACACAGTATTGTGCTCCATGTTACGGTCTCTGCCTGTCTCTTCACAGTCCGTCAAAACATGGACGTGGTCCTAGAACCTTTAGTAGTCAATTCTCGTCGCTGGAGGATAGAGCGGGTGGCGCGTAGAGAAATGCACTCTGCAACAGCGTCGTAGCCGGCCAGACTAAGTGTGATCGCTGTCCGTGCAAGACGGGTGAAAGAAAAAAATAAGACAGTTACTGTGGAAGTCATTCTCATCGTCGTCATCATCATCAAATCCAATTAGTGTGCTTGTCACAACTGCTCCACCGAAAATTGGGCCCGGGTACCATTGACTTTAGCTGTTCAGGCATCTAAAGAACCCTCTTACCCACGTCCCATGCCTTCGCTTTGCCCGTGTTCACATCATTTTCATCCTCCCCTCGCCCTTCTGCGTCAGCTTCCTTTCTCTTCTCTCTAACTCATCCCATCCTATTCATCTGTTTTTTCCCCATCTCAATCTTGCCTCATCGCGTGTCAGTCCTATCCCTTCTTGCACTTCTATTCCCCCTTTCCCACTCCCTGCCCCCCCCCCCCCCTCTGCTAAGCACCATGGCTCTCCGGCTTTCGCCTGAATAGCCTGATCCCTCTAATCCATCTTTGGTTGTCCACCTCCCCACCTCCTTCTCCTTTGATTTCTTGCATCGTCGTATAGAAAGTTAGCCCTAACAGCTGCGGGTGCACGATCAGCGGTTCTTCTGACATCTATTATCTGCGCACTAGTAATTGATGCACCGGATAGCGTGTTATCCATATGCTCGGCATGCCGTGAGAGACATTAAGTGCCAAGTTTCGAACTGTCGCTGTGTGTCTGCTTCACAGTATTTAGATACGCATTCCAGCCAACCTCTGGTTGTTCTTAACGCTGTTTGCCATCTGGTGAGTGAGGAAGGTGAGAGTGCGGTAGATGCTGTGCAAATTACCTGTGCTGCGCCTGCCATGCTGTGGGGGCGCCCGGTGGATGCAGTCGCTTGCGACGAGCAAATTGTTACGCTATGTCCCGCTTGCATACTACTGACCACTTGTTGGCAAAACGTAAATATTACTCGCTTCTTCCGCCGAAATTGCTACATCTCGGCCCAAGTACTACTGTCTACTTCGCTCCCGAACATGAAGAGTTTTAGGCAAAATGGCATTACTGACAAAGACACGAGAGACTGGACCGCCTATCCTACTAGTTGGTGTGCGGCTGCTGGCGAGGCTTGAAAGTGAGCCTCAAGGCAAAACTGGAGGTGTATGTCCCGTAATGCGATCAGAGGACACATAGGATTCCTTTTCCATAAAGAGGTTACTCAGTTTTGCTCCGTGCTCAGACTTATCCATTACGACAGTTAAACGCCCCTTTGTCTGCGTGCAGGGTGACGATGTCCTCTATTTTTTCCTATTTTCAGATGTTCTCGTTCTTCTGCCTTTGAAATCGTTGTGACGTTTGTGCTGGAGGAGCAGATTTGCCACTTGTTGCCGCATGGCGTTTTTGCACTCCTCACCCGCATCCCACTTTTGCAGCGCCGACTCGAAGGATGTGATGAAGTCTTCTGGTCGAGCCTCTCTCGTGTTGAGTTTTGCGTCATAGGATAGAACCGCTAGTTGTTGCTGAGTGAGCCGATGGGAGGACAAGTTGTGAACCAAGACACCATCGGAGGAGGGTTGCTTTCTCGGACTGATTATCTTGAATTTCCCAGACAGCTGGTCATCACGTGATTTGCGGTGGCGCCATGCACTGTCTAGGATTGCCGTTTTGAGGGTTTCCAGTCCGTGCGTCGTAAAGATTGACTGGCAAGTCGAAGAATATTGTTCAAGCATACGGCGGTATTTGTTAATTCGGACGTTAAAATCTCGTATTAGCACCCTGATCATTCTCTTCTTGAAATCTGCCATCGTCCGCTGGCATAGGTCAGTGTTCACAGGCGGTCTCTATGTGAGGCATTTCGGTAAGACATTCTCGTCAAGGCACCGGTGCAGGAATTTCAGCTGAGCGTAGTTGAATGACTCTCGCCTCGCAAAAGCCTCCCATCTGCGTGCTGAGTGGAGGGCTGTGCGCCCATAGCATAAATTAATATGCGTAAAGATTCCAGGTCCCGATATCTTATCGCGTTCATCATCTCCCGAAGAAGACGTAGAAGAAAAGGGGGTGATTTCAAGGACCAAATTGTATTTGTACTGACGTTTCGAAAGCCTTCTCGCTTCCATCATCAGAGTATACTGCTTGCTGCTCCTGGTGGTCTTGAGTTAGTCAGTCTTGCCGCATGCCTCGTATTATATCCATGGTTGACGCGTGGACTTTGACCTGCCCGTTCGCTGCTGACGTCCTTAGACCTCCCCGAGGTTGAACACCGGCGGGCTCGCGTGACCACTGTCCCTTTTGGAGCAATCGTACGTTTAGGCAAGGCAGCGTGCCTGTTGGCCTCCCCCGCGTCAATCAGCGAACTGATCAGTCCTTGCTGCTCTCGTGAGTTGTTCTCCGTTTTGCGGGCGCGTTGGTGAGGCTGTGTTTGACTTTGGTCATGTGATCTTCGGCCGCTTTTCCGTGAGCGTGATCGTTCCGCGTGCTCGTTTGCCTTATTGGCCCTGGCCGAACTGATCTGAGCCTTGTACGAAGCGCCTGGTAGGCGGAATGTAAGTCTATAACTCTGTTGAGTGTGTCAGTCGAGGACCAACTCTCGAGCACGAGTCTGGCCATCTTCTCATTAGCACGGCTAATCACCCTCGTTTTCTCGAAGGCGAAATCGTGGTTCAGCTGTTGTGCGTGACCATAAACTAAAGACAACTTGTCCTTGCGGTTGCTTGCAACCTTGTGCCCAGGCACTTGCTCATTTCAACAACATACCTTGTATCACAATCTTGGCATGGTATGCTGTAGACAACTTGCTGAAACGGGAAAGCGCCCGAGGCTCGAACTCGCGACCTGTTGGGCAGCGCCGGGGGATTTTTATGACTGGCTGATGACGGCTAATAGGCCATAAATGAGAATTCAAATGTCCCTTGCCTTTGTCGGTCATGTTATTCTGCCTATATCCTTAGCTGCCTTGTGGATGCTGGCGGGGCTCGAGATTAAGCCCCAAGGCACAACGGGACGATTGAAACCGGCAAGACAACGAGCCCGTGGCGCAGTAGGTTAGAGCGCTGAACTTTAAATCAACAGGCTGCGGGTTCGAGCCTCGGGTTGAGCACCACCTGAGGTCGTGCATGGCTGGCTCATGACGGCTAAGAAGTCAGAAATGACCATTCCAGTCTTCCTGGCATTGCCATTAGAACACGTGAAGTAGATTTTGCAAAAGTCTTGGTTGACTATGATCAACACCCTCAACTTCTACGTTGCTGTGACACTTGCATATCTTGCATGTTAGCCTCAACCCAGTCGTGCCTTTGTTACTTTAGGCTGAAACAGAAGCCGCGTGCCTCAGTCCATCTACACTGAATCTGTGGGAGTGCTTAACTGTTGTCATGTTTGTAATATCGGATAAGCGAAGATTCACGCCACAGGTCACTCAACAGCATCACCAGTCGATCGGAAGGCTCGAATGGAAAGTTGGGGTGGGCGGAGCGAAGCCGATTTACTGAGGTGGTCTTCCGCACGTGAATTTGTTGCATTCCTCAGTGTAATAAATCTGTCGCCGTAAGTCGCGGCTTTGAAGGTTGCCGACTGCCGTGACTGCTCAGTCCTCCCTTGGAACTAGAGTCTGTCTCTAATGGCTCCTTCCTGTCTAATGCGGTTTTCTTGCACGCCCACTTGTATTAGATCGGTGACCACTCTGCTTCGAAGCCAGCTTCGTGTGGAGGTACGGCTAGCACGCGAGCGGTACATGCAGCTTCGGTTGCCATCACTCGCCAATCATTATGTCCGCTCCCCAGAGCTCCAATCGCGTTGCGCTTGACTGGACGTTGGGCGTAGAAATAGTGCGGGGGAGCAGATGTGAATCGAGTCTGCTTCGGGGTGCGAGTTTACACTCGCGTCCTCTCTATTCTCTCTCCGTCAGAGTGCGTGGTAGCCGTGGAGAAGAGGGGGGGGGGCGGAATAAAGTCTCATTCAAGCGGTAGGAAGGATTAACACGCGAATGGCGATGGTGAAAAGCACGGTTGGTGACTGTGCCTAAACTCATCTGTGGTCATCGCAACGTGGTTTGTAACTGGAAGGCCTTCGGGATAGTTTTTCGTCACTGTTTCAGCTCGTGCAAAAGCCATTGTTTACAAGTCGTCTCCTTAAAGCGTGAGTTGCTACTCTGTATGTGTGCCAATATACAGTGGGCTTATTTGGCACCACATACACCTGATCTCTCGCTGAGCCAGTCGCTTTGCCAAAAAGGAGTTCTCCGAGTCATCTGACAAATTGATTTCGTGGGAAAAGGTCTCTTTAGGGGTGTGGGGGGGCGTTGATCTGTAGCCTTCGGTTGTTATTTACTTCTACTGCCTTGAGTACTTGTTGTGGGCGTCATAAGTAGTGAACGCTTAACTCCCGCTGTTGGTGGTGGTGGTGGTTTTATTCTCTTCTCGATCTTGGCCGTTTGTTAAATTCCCACACTTGTTTAATTTCCAGCGTAAGACCTGCGCCTGAACCGGTTTAATACCGTCTACTTTTCAACGCCGTTGCCGTGTGCCTACTGATCGCATACTTCAATCATCACCTCACCCCACCCTTCCAACTGTTCAGTTGCCAAAAGTAAAACCCACACGAAACCATAACTCGTGTAAAGTGTTTGCCTACTACATTAGATATGCTACCTCATGAAATGTTACCCTAACTTCTGAAATGTGTTTTCGATTAGAACAGTTTACGTAAGTATGGTTGTAATATTACTTAACTTACTTATTTCAGTCACGCCAGGACGCCGATTTTGAACGAACTTCTTGTCGGCCGCTGAGGAGACCGACAACTAAATTAGCAGGAATTTTTCTAATTGAATTGCGATATCCTTATGAATGCAAATCTATTGTATAGAAAACATGCCCTTAAATATTCTTTTTTATATACTCATTTAGTAGACAATTGTGTTTTCTTCGAATTTTATATTTGAAGAAAGGGCTGTTTTCGGTTTTAAAATGTTTCTGATCTTCAGCAACTGTGAAATGTCCATTCATAAAGCATCGTAACTAATTCTAACATCTAATACACAATTTTATGAGTCCTATATGACGTCTTCTAACGGCGTGTAGAAAGGTATCACTTTCCTTACCCAGAACATACGCAGCCTGTAGTTTGGAAACCCGTAATACAGGTATAACTGCAAGTCGGGTTCAAAATTGTTCGGGAATACAAACGTTTTTTTTTTATCAATAGATGTCATGTTTCAAGTATAAAATTTGAAGAAGATGTGGTTGCCTGCCAAATAAGTGCAAGAAAGAATATGCATGTTTTATGTAAACTATATTTGAATTTATAGGGGCGTTACATTTCAGTACGAAAAATCCACGCTACTTAAGTAGTCATTTTTGCAGCATTTAGTTTTTGCGAGTAGCCGAAAAGAATCTCGTTCAAAAGCCCGCACCCTGATATGACTGAAATACCTGCGGGCTATACTCCGGCTGCACGTCAGCCACGAGTCTTGCCTTTAAATATGCGTGTTCCTTTGGAACACGATTCCGACTGCAATTACTCCCTCCTACTCTGGTTCTTCTTGCGCATTCACTCGTATTTGTTTCGAGCCCTCCCCCTTCGAAACCTGGTCCGCGTGTAGTGACCACCAGCCAGTGCATGGCACGCGCAGCTGTGGTTTCTTTCTCGTCCCTATGCCAACACTAATATCCAG
Source organism: Schistocephalus solidus (assembly GCA_017591395.1). Lineage (NCBI taxonomy): Eukaryota > Metazoa > Platyhelminthes > Cestoda > Diphyllobothriidea > Diphyllobothriidae > Schistocephalus > Schistocephalus solidus. The sequence goes on along the minus strand of WEDG01003292.1, from coordinate 27,879 downwards.
TCGCGTTGACCTCTTTTGTGCGGTGCGCATGGGCGTAGTAGGTGAAACAGGCAGGGATAGAGTCTACACACATGCAGGTCACCCTCTGATCGTTTGCAACAACTGCATTCTTCGCAAGCTTACCGGGGGTTATCCTCCTAGGTAATGAATATTGCAATTCTTCATAAGTAATCATTCTTTCTCCAAAACGCGTGTTAATATTTTGGCTAAAATTACATGTGATCGGTCACTGACTACGTTACCTACTGACATAAATTGGGCTATTTAAGGTGAAAGTAGTTAAATCTACAACCATAATTGTTGGTCACCATCTGTGTGGTTTTTGATCTAAACGGGCTGCGTGGTAGATGCGCTGAACTACCACGGGGGCCAACTCAGGGTGCAGTAGGCGTCATTTGGGTTGAGAGCTCATATAAAATGCCGAACATAGGGGGCGGCGGGCCGAAAATGGGCATGCGTGGGTGCCGGCTCATGTCACCAATTTTGCCATTTATGGTTCTCTTACTCCGTGGTATATGATTCATCTGCGCCCAACCCTACCTCCGGTTTTCTTGACTCTGCCATGCCGCTGGGTACAGGCGGGTAAGCGAAAAGATAGTGCAGTAGCTGCCGTGCAAGTCTGCTATCACTTAAAACTAATTAGCGTGCAAGTCACCGTTCCTGCATCACCCTTCTGTGGCGCATACGGTGGACATCGTATTATTACGATGGTTTAGCTGGTGGTTTTCGACCTACAAAACGTGTTCGGCGTCCTTGTTCAAGTCCCTCCGTCGCAGTGGGCGCTTTCGGACTGGCTGACCTGCAGGACCTTGACCGAATTTCACCCGGACGCACACAAGGGCGTCCAGTTAGTTGCGGCTGCCCAAGTGCCACCTGAACACGCCATACCCTCGGCCGATGCAGCAGTGTACATTTTTTATCTAGATTTTCAATGCCCTTACAAATTCAAATCGATTTTATGGAAAACATAAGCGAAAATACTCATTTGCTAGCTAGTCGTGCCTTTTTCATTTTTTTTACTCGAAGAAAGGCTAACTTAGGGTTATACTTAGGTTTCTAATTGGGATTTTTTTAAGACCGTACTATATCCATTCAAATTGCTTGGTATCTGTTCGTTTATTAATGTCCCTCATGGAGTCTACTGTATAGTCCTCGTCTATTGCAAAATTGAATGGCCACTTTAGGTTATGTTCTTAATGAAGAAGACGAGATTTGCTATTTTATATGAACATGAGAGAATATTTTACTCTATCTTTTCATAAAATATATTTTAATTTGTAAGGACATCAAAAATATATAAAAAATGCCAACTACTTAAGTAGTCATTTTTATCAAATGAGGTTTTCAGGAGGCAGAAAAGACGTTTCTTCGAAGGCCGCCATACAGATGTGTCTGAAATATCTTGGGATTATGAGCCCATATTATGACAATATTACAATTCAATTCCTAATCTAAGAGGCGTTTTAAGATTTTCGTTAAAATTATGCACGATCCGTCACTGACTGCTAGTGATAGTTTGGGATCAACGTGTATGATGCAAAATAGTGCCTCATCTGTTGGTCCGCACTATGGAACAACAAAACTCCGCCGGCGCGGCTACTCAGGTTAGTTTTGTGGCCACATTTCCGTAGTGTTGTTGCTATTGGAGCGACCCACTCTAAGTTGTCCCACGAAGCTAATGCACCGTTGAGGACCCACGGGACGAGGTTATACCCATGGGCGTCCTTGGTGGTCCTCGGTATCCCGGACTTGCCGTCATGCCGCTGTTCTTTGGCGTGCCTAATCAAGCCTGCTTCGAGGACTGGCGTTCAGTTCATCACGAGAGCTTACAATGCATGCCGGTCCTATGTGGGAGTTCCCCGCTGGACCAATCCGGATCGAGTTGGCATGCTCACTTAAAAAACACAGCGAAGATCTTTTTGCGGCGAAGGACGTAGGAGTGACTTTGTGCTTACATTTGTATGGTAAAGCAGGCGCGCGTACCACGACTGCCGTTATTTTTTTCTCTCACTCTTCTCACTCTATACTCCCGAACCCACTGCGTTTCATTGGTGAAACATGAGCGGGAAATTAACTTGGGAGCGATAGCTGACTGACCCATCTGCCTGTGGTCTGGTCCCCAGCTGCATATGAACCAGGTTTCAACGAAGAATAGGACTGAAGGGAAGGTTATGTGGTAAGGGGATGACTTCTGATGCCACCTAGTTGGGGTGCAGGAATAGAAACTGCCCAATTTCGGGGAACTTAGGTTTGCGATGAAGCTGAAAGTTTGGACTAAGTTTAGGGTTAGGGTTAAAGCAAGAGATAAGATTAGGGTCAGGAGTATTTTACGCGTCAAGGTTTGGGTTCGTTTTAATTGTAGGGGACGAAGGGCTATGTTTAAGGTCAAGGTTACGATTTAGTTTTATTTTAGGGTTACGCCACTGGCATTTTTACCCCCTCCCCGAGATTTACCGCACGGGCACCAGTGTTGAGAGGGCGGGGTGATTCTATTCCCGTGTTCTGATTAGGTGGCCATTCAAGTCATCCACCCTACTGGAGATGTGACCACTGGGACAAAAACTTTATTCGTCTGACCTTTCAGGCTCTTTCTTGAACCCATCACCAGAGACAGTCGCAAACAAGGCTGACTTTTAGTCTTAAACCTTTTCCTTAAGTTAACACATGGCTATAGCAACCCCGCTCAGGGGCCCCGGTGGGTAAGGGAAGAGAGAGTGTGGAAGATGCCGCGCAAGTCTGCTGTCACTTCAAACTAATTTGCGCACAAGTTACCGTCCCTGCACCACCCTGCTGTGGAGCGTACGTCGGACTTCATCGAAATCGACGGTCGGACTAGCTGCAGCCACCGTTTCTGCCACGTAGTTACGCCAATGCTGTTGCGCACGCCGCCTCACGCGAGCCAACACTCCTACCCATAACCGATCTCGCTTACCTACGCCCCAAGGTCACGCGCGCGTGTTATAGCAGTCGCCTAGCGCTCGCGTCTGCGTCGGAGTCCCCCACCGTCTTGGGAGATTATCGCAGGAATATGTGCGTCTCTGCCCTTCGCCGAGGGCGCTGGAGGAGTAACGGTGGTGGTCGATCGCCGCGCTGCTGTCTCACTCAAATGATCTTGTGTTCCAGTCACCGTCTCGCGGGCCTGACAGGAAGCCCCTATACCCATTACGGCCACAGTCTTGTCATTTCCACCGTAGCAGTTTTGAGTTGCCGCATTAGTCACCTTTCATACAATTTAGAGTGAAACCCTGGTGTTTGTGTTTCTTAGATTTTAAAGGAGGGTTGTCGTCCTCCTTCTCCTCTTACAGTTTTTTACCCGTCGCGCGCATTTTTCTCTCTTGTAGGTTGGGCTGACTCTGGGCAAAGAAATGCACTCCGCCCTCCAAACTGCCATTGCTCACGAAGGAAGCCTCCGAAGTCAGAGCTAGGTGCCAACGGTCCGGAGACTTGGGGCGTGTGGAAAATAAATGTACATTCACCTTTGCCTTTGACTTTTTACCGGGGGAGAGATTTAAGAGCAGTGGACACCGCCAGAGTTGGTTGATCACACCTTTTTGTCCGAGTTAACTGTTCATTAGATGGTTGAGCAGCACGCCTGTTCCGTTTTCTTCCCGTAGTCTTTACCGTATGCGACCGTGAAACACTCGGCGACCTCTGTGGGATACGAACCCGCGCCAGCAAGGGGAAGGTTTTAGTACAGCCACCGCTCTACCCAACTGAACTACGAAGCCCCAACCTGGAGCCGCGAGTTTCATCACACTTGGGTCAAGTTACCCCCCAGCCTATTGCAACGTACAGTAAGCTGACTTCCCAAGCAGGATTTCCTAAGCAATCAATCACCAGATGACTACCAGGTGCAATTAATTATTAGGGGATGAAATGAATTATTCAACTCTGCCAAAATCCCCTATTTAACGTTTTTTTATATAAAAGACTAAAAATTCATATAAGAGAGGAATTATTCAATATTCGAGCCATTGTTATAAATTAATTCTTCGATTCTCGGTCTGAACTTGGCGCACGTGTTCCTGATGTACTCTGGTGACATCTTGTTCCACTGTCTAGCAATGGTGACCTGTAAAGCCTCAAAGCTGTTTTGAGACTTTTCACAGGCCTTCCCCTCGACGTACGACCAAATTCTGTAATCGAGGGCATTTAAGCCTGGTGGCCAAATATCCGTGGGCCATAAATAAGGCATGTGATCTTCCAGCCAATTCTGTCTTCCGTGACCTATTTTGAGGTACACCATCTTGCTGGAAGAGCACATTGTCTTCTTGAGTGTATTTGAAATCTATCCAAGGCTTTGCGTGCTTCTGAGGAACATCCAGGTACATATGTATGTTCACTTTGACCCCGGTCTTGATGAACTCTGGGGGCATGACTGCCGTCTGAGACAATCAGGCCAACGACCATCACAGACGCAGGATGTTTGGTCTTAAACGTGTACTTGACATTCTCACATGCCTCTTTGGTCTTCAGGGGGCTTATGTAGCGATCTGTTTGACTTTTGGACACCGAATCGTCCGTGAAGAGTTAATCGTCGGAGTAGAGTACTGCGTGTGATCCCTTCTTGAGGAAGCTTAAGATTCTCTTACTTTTTTCCAGTCTCTTCTCTTTCCCAGTCTCGGTAACGAGATAGTTCTCTGTCCGGGCCCTTGACTTAGCCTTTTTGAGCACATTTCTGACCTCAAGCTCCAAAGCCAACTTCCTCAGGTTTCAGACTGGGTTGCAACAAATACGATCCCGGAGAGCCCTCATAAGACGAGGAGTTCAAACTTTTCGTTTTTCCACTGTCAGGCTTCTTTTCGATGCCGCCGAGCTTCTTATAACGGTCAATAATAGTATAAACTGTTGATCTGGCCATTTCCAACTGGTAACCGCTGTCCGTGGGCATCGGGAATGAGCCTAATAACTGCATCAGTTTTTTTTTCATGGCAAAATATTTGAATTTTTTTCCGATAAATTGTTATTGTATTTTATTCCACGTTATGCTGAAGAACATACGCATAGATTTCAATACAAATGTTTTCAAAAAGTAGTTGCAAAATATTACGAACTTTACGGTTGCATACGATATCATAAGCATGTTCAGGAGTCAGACCGCTTGTGGCACGCATAGACAGGTCCTATATCTTTGGCTTTCACTGTTACCGTCTCCTATCGTCTGGACAGTGATTTTTGATCGGAACCAAGTTTTTGAGGCATGGAATATTGCATTAGATGCTATGCAAGTCACTGGGTCTGCTGCGCCGACTCTTTGGGGCGCGTGGTAGACGTTCGTGATGACCGACACAAACAGGTATACCCAACTGCTAGAAAGATCGTGAAATCTTTTGACCTTGGCAATATAAGAAAACTGTCTCATTACCATCGCATAGAGCAGCTGACGAAATCTCGCCTGTGTTGTATGGACAGGCCGTTCTGCTGTCGATAGACAGAACGGGTAACCGAAATCCAACATATGACTATTTTCCGAAGGCAGCTTATTGTCGATACGTGGCCCCATTCATATCCCTCTAGGTGAAGCAACACTCGTCTGCCAGTGTGCATTACATGCTGCCACGACGGACAGACGCATATTCGTTGGAATAGTTCCAACAACAGTGTATTTGGTAATGAAGCGACCGGAATTTCTGAATAACGTAATGGACATCAGTTTTGACCGTCATGAGATGCAATTTAATATAAATAGGTAGATCTTGAGACAGGCTTTACTTAGATACATTTCCCTAAAATTTATTTCTACTTCAGCATCTGCGTGAAAACGGTAACTGTTTGCGTGATTGACACTTTCTTCTCGCCGCCTAACTTGTAGCGAAAGTTTTGAAACCGTGATTGATACCCCAAAAAGCAATCTGGGAAAGTGTATCGCATCCCAGGCCTAAAATGTCCTTACACGCACGTTGAGATCGCGCATGCATAAGTTGGCTGTGCGATGGGGCGACGACTTATTGCAAGTTAGTGTCAACACCTACGAAACGGGCCGTGAGTTCAACTTTGCAGCTGTCAAGATAATCGTCCATACCACAAATAAGACGAACCAATGAAGCCTGGTCCACAGATGGGAATCCAATCAATCGATTTGGTGCCAGCCTACAGAGCCCTACGGCGTTACCTCCAGACTTTCGTCAGTGATCACTGACTGCTTTGTACCCCCTATTAGTGTCGCCTTTTTTGCCGCTGCTGAAGGTGGACTCCTGCAGGATTTTGAAAGCTCCGAATAATCAACAAATTGGTCCGGCGCTCGAAAAGACTTCACCTTTGCTCCTGCAATATCCTCGAACGCGAATCTTTGCATTCATTCATAATTGCAAAAGGCAAACAAAATGCAGTCATCAGTTAGATCAGCACATGAGAGGTAGCCCGAGAGAGTGTCGTAGGGGTGACTCGCACAGTGAGCTTCCGAGTTCATCTTCGTGCCGTTAGCCTACGCTGATATGGGAATATTGATTAAGCGCGTGGCTGCTAGTCACGTTTTTCGTGCTCCTACAGTACGGTACTTCGGCTGTGGGATTCCGCTTGGTAAAATTATGGATATTATCAAATGTCTCAGCTTTACTTGATATTCTTTTCCCCCCGCCTTCCTCCTGAATGCCACAGCGAGCTCCTGTCCCAGCGAAGGTTGGCAGTTGTGCCGATACGACTTGAGACGCAGGCCGTTGTTTTACTCGTTAGCAGCCAGCAACCATTTTTTTGCTTCAGGGAATTCCCTGCTTCCCGCGACCTTCCAGCTGCGCTAGAACGGAGGCAAGTTGCCTGGCAGAAAGCCGGTGAGTCGGTGACTGCGCTCCATCGCACAGCGAAAACGGTAGGGGATGCGTGACTACTCAGTCGTTTTATTTTGCTTTTGAAAGCACTAGCCATGCCAGATGGCTGACTTACTGTCGAGAGTGAGAGAGAGGGCGGTTCCTTTAGTAATGTCTATCGAGAGGGAGGAGAAGCGCGAATTTCGGGGAAGCAGGAGAACTGAGCTGATATCGAGGACTGCTCTGGGTATGATACTGTGCATATCTCACTGTACATTCCTGCATGAGGTTTTAAGCCGGCGAAAAATGCACACAGCGATTCTGACTCTTCACTGACCCGTCAACAAGGAATTGATAAATGCTCTCTCATGGTTGTACCTCAAATCTAATCAAACCGCCAAAGCAACTACAGTTGGCGTCTCGCCGCTGAGAATGCGTTACATAATTACCTAAGGCCACTTAACAGAACAATTTTTTTTTACCGGGGAGGTGGTCTTTGCCAAGCACCTCAGAAGACGTGAAGCCAGGTCTGAGTGATATCCGACACCTTCTTTGAAATTTTGGCCTGAAGTGTGCAGCTGACACCAGTGACAAATTTTCTTAACTTGGGGATCCGTCGTTGCAGCTTAAGCCACTGCCATCTGCAGACTCGATCCCGAATAGAAGAAGTTTAACGCCAGTAGATAAAAAATGTGTTTTCTGTGCAGAAGCATTGTTTTGACAAGGCGGTGACCAGTTGGCAGCCCGGTGAAGACACACTACCGGTGCCTCAGATGTAGGTGGGGAAGTCGTCACGGCGCCTGGGATGTGGGCATGCCTGAGTCGGCCGTGAAGTGGACTGGTACGTTCGTGTAGGATTGATTGGCTGAAAAAAGAACGCAACCAGTACATGCGTGCAAATACGCGCAAGCGGCGCCGACTTGCAACAAGCATCCCGAATAGGGTCATTGCAGGTCTGCTGTTGTGTGGTAGTGCGTCCGTCGCAGGACAAAAGAACCACTGTCATGCAGAGATTGCTTGTGTCTGGGGCAGCACCCTAATCATTCCATTCTTATCACCTTCCAACAATATGGCAAGGACAGGATGACTGAATACGAATCTAGGCTGGTTGATGACATACCGCTTACACGGATCACTCACGTGCTGCATCCTCATACCATACGAAATGGGTGGTAGTAACTGAAGTTCTCACCAGCTTCACTAAGGAAGCTTTGCAACCCGGTCTTTAGTCTGGAGGACGCTGGAGCTTTCCAGGTAGTTGGTGGTCAGGACTGCTATCTCGTCGTGCTAGTTTAAACCAAACTGGGGATACGTTTGGTTGTTGTCAGTGACGAAGTATGAGGCCCTCGTCCAAATTTTGTCGCACACACACACAACAGTTCGACCGCCGTAGTCCGACGATGTCCACCGTATGCTCCACGGAAGGGTGATGCAGGGACGGTGACTTGCGCGTGATTTAGTTTGAAGTGATAATAGACTTATCCTGCATCTACCGCACTATCTCCTTCCCCACCTGAGCCCAGCGTCATCACAGAGTCAAGAAAACAGGAGGCGGGGAGGGACGCAGATGGCTGGCACGGCCGGTGCCGCCCCTCGGCGTACCACTACACCTGGCTCGGATCCCACGGAGTGGGAGTGCCATAAAGGCCACATTAAGAAGGAGCCATTGTAGTCTGCCTATCAGTCCACCAGTCAGCCACTCCACACAAAACACACATTGGGCTGACCGCGCGGTACGAGTTATCCCGTCAGTTGGCAACCTTCGAAGCCACGGCTTTTAGCGCACCGTGCTAGTTTCAAGCGCGTCAGATTGTTTATAGTGAGGAAAATGCGCTGAGCCGTCGACCTCACCCTCTCCCTCCCACCCCCACAAGTATACCACCGTCCAAGCCAGTCTGATTTTTGGAGTGGGCGCATTGGCTGACGGGTTGTGGTCCCCATCTTTGGGCCCCACAACACGACCTGGCCTCCATAACATACACCAGGTTTTACTTAATCAGGGGATATGGACGAGCCATCGCCGTCTGACTCCCAATCCACTGGCCAGCCACTCGACACGCACAGCACATACACTGGGCCGACGGTATGGTCTGGTGTAGGCGTCAGATTGGCAAACATCCCAGCCACGATTTCTAGGAAACCGTGGTATTCATGGGTACATGATGATGGTGAGTGTGTTGTCTATGTATTAGTGTAAGAAGTGCGCGGTGATATGGCTTAGCCTCTGATGGTTTACCGCAGGTTGTGGTGGAGGTGCATATGTCCTAATAGGCCTATGCGATGAGTGAATGCGCGAGAACAGTGAGGGCAGTGGAGGTGGTGATCTCTGCTGTGTGTTGGTGCTCCAGGCATTGCTTCACCAGTCTCGGTACGCTGGATTCGCAAGTGACTAACCAAGCCGATTCGTGAGGTGAATGTGCGGTCGTATTGAGAACAGCTTAGGAGAGAGTCCCCATCGCTGATGGTGGTGGAGGCGGTGACGGCGGCGGTGGTTGCGGTGGTGGGGGTAACAGCCGATGAGTATTGACATGTGGTCTCTATGATGAGGTGGGTACTGGAATTGGTGCCAGGGGTGTGGGTGGAGTGTCTCCGAAGGAGGGTTGGCAGAATTTGACGTAGTAGTTGGAATTATCAGATTGTTGGTTCATTGCGTCCGAAAATGTCTAACCTGACTGCCCCTGTCTTCACTGTCCTTCTCCATGCCTGTCTATCGTGGACGAGGTCCTCCCAGGTCAGTGGGTTGATTTGCAGTTGCTTCAGAGATTTCTTCAAAGTGTTCTTGTAGCGTCGTTTTCGACCTCCCTGTTGGTGAGCGCCCATGGCGAGATCTCCATAGAAGAGTTGTTTTGGTAGTGGTTCGTCGTCCATCCTTACAAGGTGGCCGCTCCACCGCAGTTGCAGTTGTTTCAGCCGAGCATAAATGCTGAGAAGGCCTGTTCGTTCTAACACTTCCGTGTCCGGTATCCTGCCTTGCCCTGTCAGCTTTAGTATTCTGCGAAGGCAGCTGAGGTGGAAGTGGTTGAGCTTTCGTGCCTGATTTTAATAGACCGTCCACGTTTCCGCTCCATACAGCAGCGTCGGCAATATGACAGCTTTGTACATCTTGAGTTTAGGGCTGAGGTGAAGACCGTGTCGATTCCAGACCACGTTCTGCATGCGTCCAAAGGCTTGGCTATCCGATGGGCGATCTCATCCTCGACTTTGGTGCTGCGGTACGTGAAGGTATCCACATATTTCACATATTTCATATTTTTGTGCTACCTGGGTGCTATTGAGGACTGCTAGCAATCCTCTGATCAAAATTGCAGATGCCAGGCTAGGTCGCATACCCCACCAAGTTGTTTAAAACCACACACCTGGTCAAAACGAAGTTTTCGAAGTGTTCTAGGAAATCATGCGAATGAACAGCTGGCAGGCTCTGCAATTGGAGCCATCATTTTTATGCTCTCCATTCACATGCCAAGGTCTATAATTGTACATCACTGGAGCCCTTTAAACCATTTTATGTTTTATTTATTGGTTTAGACAATGCGTTTGGGTTTATCTGTAAAACTTCTGGTTTAAAGGATTAAAAAGTCCACTAATAGTGCCCACAATCAATTGAAGATCGTCAGTGACGCAGACATATGAGATTTGAAGCCAAATTATCGTGTTATATTTTCACCTTTCCATCAAAATATGCCTGTAACTAAACAAAAGGTGGCCTCAATTAAAAATTGCACTTCATCGTTAAGCGAAGGTTATGCCCAAAATTTGTGGTTTCGTATCGACCAAATGCGGATCCCGGGGCGTTTGTCACGGTAGGCATCCATTAACATGGCAGAGAACATGAGGCTGAAGAGGGTAGGCGCAAGGACGCAGCCCTGCTTCACTCCGTTGGTCACTGCGAATGCTTCGGATACTGTCCCGGTGTCAGTAACGCGCGCAATCATCCCGTCGTGAAGCTGACGTACCGTATGCGTGAAAAGTTTAGGACAGCCGAATTTCTGCATAATTTTCCACAGCCCGTCGCGATTCACCGTTTCAAAGTCTTTCGTCAGGTCCAGGAAGTTAGTGTAGAGGTAAGTCCGCATCTCTTTGCCCTTCTCTTGCAGCTGTTGAGCAGCGAAGATCATGTCGATCGTTCCTCGGTGTCGTCGGAAGCCACATTGGCTTTCCGGTAGCAGTCATTGCTCCAGGTGAGCGTTCAGGCGATTGAGGAGAATGCGGGCGGAGATCTTTCCGGCGATGTTAAGCAGCGAGATTCCTCAGTGGTTGTCGCAGAGTTGGTGGTTCCCTTTCTTCTGGTAGAGGTGGACAACGGTTGCTTCTTTGAAATCATGAGGGACAAGCCCTTAGGGGTCACATCTCCTGGAAGAGCACTGTGAGTCGGTTCATTAGTTGGGGTCCGCCATGCTTGTAAATCTCAGTAGGGATCGCATCCAGCCAGGTGCTTTCCCGCTGGAGAGTTGCTGCATGGCTCTGATGGTTTCTTGGGGAGAGGGCGAGAGATCAAGGTCGGCGTTGATTTCCACTTCACACAGGCGATCGTTGGCGGCGTCGGAGATGGTGGAGGGCTGGTTGATGACGCTTTGGAAATGTTCTGCCCATTGCTTCAGGATTTGCGTATTCTCAGTAAGTAGCGTCCTGCCGTCGGCACTGATAAGAGGGGCAGCGGCTTTGACGGGAGGTCCGTAGACAGCCTTGGTGGCAGCAAAGAAGTTCTTCCATTCGTTTCGACCCACGAACCCTTGGATTTCCTCGGCTTTGCGCGTCATCCAGGCATACTGCATCTCCCGCAGCCGTTACTGTACAAGGTGGTGACTTCGGTAGAAGACTGTATTGTTTGCAGTGGTAGGGAGATCGACGTAGGCTTTATGCAACTGGTTCTTCTCGTCGAGCAGAGCGTTGATAGCTGCTTCGTTGGTGCTGACGCCGTGCGCGTCCGAGGACATCCAGGGCAGTGGATTGGATAATGTCCCTCAGCTGACATCAGCGGTTCTCTACGGAGATGTCCGCGTCGGTGGCTGGAAGGTTGGCGAGTCGGTTGGCCAGTTCGTTGCTGAAATGGAGATGATGAGCAGAAATATTCAACAAAGAACTGTTCAACTTCACTTTTGGTCGATAACCTTGGGGTCCCCTGAGTGGTTGCAGACGAAGCCTCATTCTCTCCCCCACCACCACAATCAGACCACTATCCGAGCCGGTCAGTTGTCTGATGCGGAAGCGGGCGCAGCTGCTGGTGACCTCGTTTACGTGTACTACGTACACGACCTGGCCCCCCAAACACAAACACCAGCATTTCACACAACAGGGGGTTGAACGGCTAACATCTCACATGTGTGAGATAGCCAGAGGTCACGTTAAGACGAACTGCGAGGTCTGAGTGTAATTTTCAGTTGGCAACCTTCCAACCGCGGTGGTTAACGTTACCGCACATTCTTCTCCTCCCCCACCTGAGCCCGGTCTCACGACACAGGCAAGATGACCGGAGATAAGAGAGGTTGCAGGTGGCTGGCGCGGCCGGAGCCGCCCTGGGCGTACCACCACACCTGGCTCGGATCCCACAGAGTGGGAGTGCCATAAAGACTACATTAAGAAGGAGCCATTGTAGCCTGACTCTCAGTACGCAAGTCAGCCACTCCACACAAAACACATTGGGCTGACCACGCGGTCCAAATTATCCCGTCAGCTGACAACCTTCCAAGCAACGGCTTTTAACGCACCGTGATAGTTTCAAGCGCGTCAGATTGTGTATAGTGAGGAACATGCGCTGAGCTGTCAACCTCACTCTCTCCCCAACCCCCACCATCAGACACTGTCCGAGCCGGTCAGTTGCCTGATGTGGGAGTGGGCGCATTGGCTGACGGATCGGCGTAACCGTCTTTGCGCGCCACAGCACAACCTGGCCCCCATAACGCACACACCAGGATTCACAAACTCAGGGGATATGGAGCAGCCATCGCCGTCTGACTCCCAGTCCACTGGTCAGCCACTCGACACACACAGCACATACACTGAGCCGACGGCGTGGTCTGGTGGAAGCGTCAGATTGGCAGACTTCCCAGCCACGGTTTCTAGGACACCGTGATTGTGAGGGTGTTGTCGATGTATGGGTGTAGGTATTGTGCGCTGATGTAGCTTAGCCTCCGGTGGTTTACCGGAGGTTGTCGGGGAGGCGCATGTGTCCTAATAGGCTCATGCGGTGTGTAAATGCGCGAGAGCAGTGAGGGCAGTGAAGGCGGGCGCGTCGACTGTATGTCGGAGCCCCAGGCACTGGTTCACTAGCCTCCGTGCGATTGATTCGCAGGTGACCGACCAGGCCGATGCGTGAGTTGAAGTTGCGGGCGCAGTGTGGGCAGGAGAAATCGGTAGAGGCTGGGGCGATGTCATTCATGGTAGTGGGGGTGGCAGGGGTGCTATGAATGGCAGGAGCGGAGGGTGTGAATGGTGTATCGGTGTTGTCGGCATTGTGGTGAATTCCACTGCCATGGATGCGCATCTAACCGAATAGGTCCATTCGATGAGTGAATGTGCGAGGACAGTGTGGGCAGTGGAGGCGACGATCTCTGCTGTGTGATGGTGCTCGAGGCACTGGCTCACCGGTCTCTGTACGATGTATTCACAAGTGACCGACCAGGCCGATGCGTGAGGTGAATGTGCGGTCGCATTGAGTACAGCTTAGGAGAGATTCCCCATCGCTGATGGTGGTGGTGGTGGTAGTGAAGACGAAGGCGGTGGTGGTTGCGATGGTTGGGGTAACAGGCGATGAGTAGATGGATGCGGTCTCTATGGTGGTGGTAGTAATGGAATTGATGTCAGGAGTAAGGGTGGGGGGAGTCTGAAGGAGGGTTGGCAGAATTTGACGTTGAAGTTGGAATTGTCGGATTGTTGGTGCATTGCGTCCGAAGATGTCCAACCAGGCCGATTTGCGCGCGGAAGATGCGTTGACAGCGAGGGCATGTTGGCAGGGCCTGGGCATTGGCGGTGGTGGTCCGGGGCGCTTGTGACTTTCGTGCCGCTCTTTTGGCCTTGGCGGCGGTGATCCGTTTGGCCTCGTAGATTGCTGCACCAGTTTCACGGATCTTCTCCATGCCGGTCTATCTTGGGCAAGGTCCTCCCAGGTCGCCGTGTTGATTTGCGGTTACTTCAGCGATTTCTTCATAGTGTCCTTGAAGCGCCATTTTCGAGTTCCCTGTCGGCGAGCACCCGTAGTGACATCACCGTAGAAAAGTCGTTTGGGTAGCCGCTCGTCGTCACTTCTCACCAGGTGTCTTCTCCATCACAGTTGCACTTGCCTCAGCATGGCGTGGATTCTGAGGGTTCCGGCCCGCTCCACGACTTCCGTGTTAAGGATCCTGTCTTGCTATCTCACCTTCAGGATTCCGCAGAGGCCGCCGAGATGTAAGTGATTCAGCTTCCTGGATTGGTTCGAGTAGGTGGTCCAGGTCTCCGTTCCGTAAAGGAGTGTCGTCAAGACGACGGCCTTGTACATCTTCAGCTTCGTCTCCAGGCAAATACCGTGGCGATTCCACACGGACGCCTGCAGCCGGCCAAAGGCCTGACTAGCTTTGGAGATCCGTTGGGCAACCTCTTCATTGATTCTCGTGTTGCGTGACAGCGTGCTTCCTAGATAAGTGAAGGTTCCCACGTTTTTGAGATGAGCACCGTTGACATTGATTCGGGGAGCATGGTGTTCCGCGCTGGGTGGCAGCTGGCGCATGACAACCGTTTTGGCTGTACTGATTGTTAATCCAAAATTGGCGCAGCCTGCGGCAAAGAGTTCAATACTCCTTGTTAAGGGCGCAGTCGTCCGTGAAAGCTAGTCATGGACTGTAGTCATAGACACGCACGTTGAAGCCTGCATAGGCCGACTGTTGAGAAGGTGTCCGTTAGTTCTATAGGCGATGTGGATCCCAGACTGCTCATCACGGTAGTCGACAATCAGCATAACCGTGAACATGAGACTGAACAGGATGGGAGCCAATACTCAGTCCTGCTTCACTCCGTTGGTCACTGCGAATGCTGCGGATACCGTCCCGTTGTTAGTAACGCGCACCTTCATCCCGTCATGAAGCTGACGCACCATGTGCGTGAACCGCTCAGGACAGCCGAAATTCTGCATGACTTTCCACAGTCCGTCACGATTCACCGTGTCAAAGGCTTTCGTTAGATCCACGAAGGTAGTCGATAGGTGAGTTCGCATCTCCTGGCACTTATCTTGTAGCTGGCGGGCGGCAAAGATCATATCGATTGTCCCGCGGTGTCGGCGGAAGCCACATTGGCTTCCCGGGAGCAGGCCCGTTCAGACAATTGAGAAGGATACGGGCGAATATCTTTCCGGCGATATTGAGCAACGAGATGCCTCTGTTATTATCAAAGAGTTGCCTGTTCCCTTTCCGCTTGTAGAGATGGACGATGGTAACGTCTTTGAAATCCTGAGGAACTTGTCCTTGTCGCCACAGCTCCTCGAAGAGTGTTGTGAGTTCTGCCATCAGCCGGGGCCCACCGAGTTTGTAGACTTTCGGTGGGATTATTTCGGATCCCGGTGCTTTACCACTGGAAATCTGCTGCACGGCCCAAATAATTTCTGGTAGGGAAGGCGGCAGATCCAGGTCAGTGTACGTGTTCACTTGAGGGAGCCCGTCAATGGCAGGATCGGAGAGCTGATGAGCAATTAATGACACTTCTAAAGTGCTCGGCCCAGCGCTTCAGAATTCGCGATTTCTCTCTCAGCAGTGTTGTGCCATAAGAGCTTATCAGCAGTGCGGTCCGCTTCATACGCGGGCCTTAGGTGGCCTTTATGGCTTTAAAAAAGTTTTTTATTTCATTGCGGTCCGTATACCCCTGGATTTCCTCAGCTTACGGATCATCCAGGCATCCTGCATCTCCCGCAGCCGTTGCCGTACAAGGCACCGGCATCTGAAGAAGGCTGCTTTGGTGGCGTCAGTCAAAACGTCCATGTAAACTTTGTGTAGTCCATTCTTCTCCGCGAGTTAGTTGCTGATGTCGGCGTCATTGTCATCAAAGCCAGTCCTGGTTTTGACGGCGTGCGCGTCCGAGAACTTCGAGGGCGGTGGACTGGATGACATTTCTCAGTTGGCACCATCGTGATTCCACAGTTCCGTTATTATCTGGAGCATGCGCGTTCTCCAGGTTCTCGTTTATTTGGTTGCTGAAATCAAAACAGTGAGCAGGCAAATTTAACAAAAGTGTATTTATCTTACCTGTCGGTCGATTACCTTGGAGCCTTCATCAGGGTTGCAGTCAGAGCCTCCTCTGGGAGATGACGAGAAGTGACCTATTCAATCATCGGCATCGTGGATCGCCTTGGTTACCAGCACGTCCTGTCAATCTCGCCTCCGAACGAGAACATAGTCCAGCAGCTGCTAGCGCCGTGACCGAAGGTGCATCCACGTGGCCTTCTCCCGCGTCGGAAGGCGGAAAAAGGTGTTGGTCAGCATGAGATGGTCTTCCGCGAACGTTCGCAGAATAAGGAGGCCGTTATCAGTTACAGCTACCGAGACCGTGGGGACCCAAACACTCCCTGCCAGGCAGCGTGGTTCCTCCTGACGCGGGCGTTGAAGTCACCAAGGGCAATTTACTTGTCCACCTTCGGCACAGTCGCCAGCAGGGCGTGCAGGTCCTCGTAGAATTTGTCCTTCGTCGCATCATAACTCGTCATTGGGGGAACGTAGGCGCTGATGATGGTGGCGAACTGGTCTCCCCGAAGAGGCAGGCGGAGGCTCATCAGGCGATCATTGACACCCTGCGGCAGACATGGCAGACGTCGCATTATGTCATTCCGGATGGTAAAGACAACACCAGCGTCGCATCTCCCTGTGTTTGGCCGGCCGCTGCAGAAGGTGTAGCAGGCACCCACCTCCTCCAGTTGACCCTGTTCAGAGAATTGGGTCTCGCTGAGAGCAGCAATGTCCACCTTGTAGCGCGTTAGTTCGCGAGCGACTAACGACGTCCTCCGTTCCGGCTGGTTGGTCCTAGGATTGTCTAAAAGTGAGGTGGTTCCTGGCGAGGTCCTCCCAGGTCACAGGGTTGATTTGAAGTTGCTTCAGTGAAGTCTTCATAGTGTCTTTGTATCGTCGTACTTGAACCCCTTGTCGACGAGAACCCATGGTGAAATCTCCATTGAAGAGTCGTTAGGGTAATCATTCGTCATCCATCCTCACAAGATGGCTGCTCCATTGCAGTTGCAGTTGTTTCAGCCGAGCATAAATGCTGAGAAGGCCTGTTCGTTACAACACTTCCGTGTCCGGTATCCAGTCTTGCCCTGTCAGCTTTAGTATTCTGCGAAGGCAGCTGAGGTGAAAGGTGTTGAGCTTTTGGATGATCGTCCACGTCTCCGCTCCATACGGCGGCGCCGGCAGTATGACAGCTTTGTACATCTTGATTTTGGTGCTGAGGTGAAGACCGTGTCGATTCCAGGCCACGTTCTTCCTGCGTCCAAAGGCTTGGCTGGCTTTGCTGATCCGATGGGCAATCTCATCAGTTACTTTGGTGCAGCGGAGGAGATTGCTGCCCAGGTACATGAAGGTTACCACAGATTTCAGATGGGCGCCATTGACATTGATGTGAGCTGCGGAGTAGGTGGTATTGGGCGGCGGCTGATGCATCACAACCGTTTTCTCAGTGTTGATGCGAAGTCCGAAGTTGTCACAAGCGGCAGCGAAGAGGTCCATGCTCCTTTGCATTTCCGTTTCTGTCGTTGTATTGAGTGCGCAGTCGTTCGCGAAGAGAAGTTCGAGGATGGTGGCTGTGGAGACACGCGAGCGGAAGTGCATCCGTCGTTGGTTGAGGATTCGGCCGTCCATCCGGTAGGCGTTGTGGATTCCGGAGTGTTCTTCACGATAGGCGTCCATTATCATGGCAGAGAACATGATACTAAAGAGGGTAGGTGCAAGGACACAGCCCTGCTTCACTCCGTTGGTCACTGTGAATGCTTCGGATACTGTCCCATTGTCCTTAACGCGCGCTATCATACCGTCGTGAAGCTGACGCACCATATGCGTGAAAATTTTAGGACAGCCGAATTTCTGCATAATTTTCCACAGCCCGTCGCGATTCACCGTTTCAAAGTCTTTCGTCAGGTCCAGGAAGTTAGTGTAGAGGTAAGTCCGCATCTCTTGGCACTTCTCTTGCAGCTGTCGAGCAGCGAAGATCATGTCGATTGTTCCTCGGTGTCGTCGGAAGCCACATTGGCTTTCCGGTAGCAGTCATCGCTCCAGGTGAGCGTTCAGGCGATTGAGGAGAATGCGGGCGAAGATCTTTACGGCGATGTCCAGCAGCGAGATTCCTCAGTGGTGTCAAAGAGTTGGTGGTTTCCTTTCTTCTTGTAGAGGTGGACAACGGTTGCTTCGTTGAAATCCTGAAAGACTTGCCCTTGGTGCCACATCTCCTGGAAGAGCACTGTGAGTCGGTTCATTAGTTGGGGTCCGCCATGCTCGTAAATCTCAGTAGGGATCACTGCCAGCCAGGTGCTTTTCCGCTGGGGAGTTCCTGCACGGCTCTGATGGTTTCTTGGAAAGAGGGCGAGAGATCAAGGTCGGCGTTGATTTCCACTTCGCACAGGCGATCGTTGGCGGCGTCGGATATGGTGGAGGGCTGATTGACAACGCTTTGGAAATGTTCTGACCATCACGTCCTCTCAGTGAGAAGCGTCCTGCCGTCGGCACTGATAGGAGGGGCAGTGCCTTTGACGGGAGGTCCGTAGACAGACTTGGTGGCGGCGAAGGAGTTCATCCATTCGTTTCTGTCCACGTACCCTTGGATTTCCTCAGCTTTTCGCGTCATACATGCATCCTGCTTCTCCCGCAGCCGTTGCTGTACAAGGCGACGATTTCATTAGAAGGCTATTGTGTTTGCAGCGGTAGGGAGACCGACGTCGGGTTTGTGCAACTGGTTCTTTTTGGCGAGCAGAGCGTTAACAGCTACGTCGTTGTCATCGAACCAGTCTCGGTGCTGACTACGTGCGTGGTCGAGGACATCCAGGGTGGTGAATTGGATGATGTCCCTCAGCTGACACCAGTGGTTCTCCACGGAGATGTCCGCATCGGCAACTGGAAGGTTGGCTAGTCGGTTGGCCAGTTCGTTGCTGAAATGTAGAGGGTGAGCAGGCATATTCAACAAAGCAGTATTTGAATTACCTTATGGTCACTTACCTTGGGGTCCTCTGCGTTTTTGCAGACGAAGCCTCATCTTGGAGATGATGAGGCGATAATCCGTCCATCTGTCGGCACCGGGAATCGCCTTTGTAACCAGCACGTCCTGTTTACCTGGCCTTCGGACGAGAACATAGTCAAGGAGGTCCCTGTGTCTCGATCGGGGATGTTCCCAGGTCGCCTTATGCCACATCGGGAGGCAGAAGCAGATGCTGGTCAGCAAGAGACGGTGTTCTGCACACGTCCACAGAAGAAGGAGGCCGTTATCGTCGTTGCTAACGAGACCGTGGGGACCCAGCACTCCCTGCCAGGCAGCGTGGTCCGTCCCGACGCGGGCGTTAACGTCCCCAAGGACAATTATCTTGTCCTCTTTCAGCACAGTCGCCAGCAGGGTGCGCAGGTCCTCGTAGAATTTTTTCTTCGCAGTATCAGAGCTCATCATTGGGGAAGCGTAGACGCTGATGATGGTGGTGAACTGTGTCTCCCAACAGACGCAGGTAGAGGCTCATCAGGCGATCATTGATACCCTGTGGCGGACAGGACAGACGTTGCACGATTTCGTTCCGAATTGCAAAGGGAACACCAGCATCGCGTCGCTCTGCCTTTGGCCGGCCGCTCCAGAAGAAGGTGTAGCCGGAACCCACCTCCAAAAGCTGACCCTGCTCAGAGAATCGGGTCTCGCTGAGAGCAGTAATGTCCACCTTGTAGCGCGCCTGTTCCCGAGCGGCTAGTGCCGTCCTCTGTTCCGGCCGGTTGGTCCTAGGATTGTCTAGAAGGGAAGGAACATTCCAGACTGCAGACGAACCAGGTGGGAGACCCACACAACACCGGAGACCCTCACCTGGTGGTTAGCGCAGCTGGGGTCCCTAGGCGTGCCAACACTACCCCCATGTTCGGTATTTTTTGGGAGCGCAAGCCGAAAAACGCCTGCTATGCCCATTGCCACTGACACCCATGTTGCTCCAATGCATCTTCCACGTTGTCCGTTTAGGGGGTGGACACACACACACATGTTTGGGCCAGCTTAGGTCAAAAGGAACAACGCTATCCATCCCGCTATGCCAATGCATCCCAAATGTAGCCTCGACTTTAGTTAAAAGTAAAACCCAACACGACTGATTAACGGCAAATTCCAGGCGCCTTCTTGGCAGACGAGCAGTTGTTTAGAAGAACGATGTATTCTCGTTCAGAGGATGTGTTTATGCATCGTGTGGTAGGCCTGAAGAAGAGCGCAATGGCTGAATCTACTAAATGGTGGGCACTGTCTTTACACTTATTCTCTCCCGAATCTGACTCAGGAAGCCAAGTGACAATCAACACAAAGCCTCTCAGCAGGGTACGTCAAGGGAACCAAAATAACCTTACCTAACTCGTCAAGGCGAAGCGTCGTCGCGATTGATAAGACCGCCATCGTTTGAATTAGCACTGGAATGCAAAAACACACTCTGCCAAGCTAAAAGCTCTAATTGGAGAAGAGGTTTATGCAGACGAATGTTCGAATTCCAGGTGTGTGCATAAGTGAAGAAGAAGGTTTTTCGTTAATCAGAATCAGAGCTTTATATGTCTGGGCTTTCGAACTCTTACTGGACTCTAGCGTCAGAGATAAAACGGCAAAAAAACAAGTAAAATTTATAGGGGACAGGGGCTAATCAGACACCCGTGGCGCCAGTCCAGAGGCGACTCCACAGGGCTCTGTATGCCGGCGCCAGATCGATAAGTCGATTGACCGAGTTATCATCGGAGCTGCGAAGGTAAACTAATGACCCGTTTCGTAGGTGTGGGCATCCACTTGCGATACGCCGTCATCCCGTCTCATAGCAAGCTTATGCTCGTGTATGCACGATCCAAGCATACATCCAGTCTGTCCTCTGTAGTTACGGGAACAGTTTTGGCATCGGAAGTGATACACTACCCCGACTGCTCATTAGGATTTCATTTGTCCTTGATTCTCATAACCTTACTGTGCATGGTAGTTTTGGGTCGGTGTGCAATTTCGACACCAAGTCCCACATCAATGCGCTCGGTCGCTTCTGACACGTCCTTGATATATGGCATCACATGCCGTACCGTAGGGGTTGGTTCTGGTTGGGTACTCCGCGGTCGAACACGTAGGCATCGGCTTATGAATGCCCGTGGATAGCCGTTCCGCATAAACTGATCTCGGAGGTAACGGGCCTCACGTGCTTTTTCCTCTTGTTGCTACAATGAGTCTGGATACATTTGAACAGTGTTCTCGAACAGCTTCGTTTGTGAGCCACCGGATGGTTGCTGTGAAAATTGAGAAGCAGCGTGGTGTTCGTCGCTTTCCTATAGATAGCCGTTTCTATTTCGCCGATGGGACGTCACCTGACGAGGGCATCAAGGAAGGGGAGCTGCTGCTCTTTTTATTCTTCCCTCGCGAATTTTATATATGGGAAGAGGAAGTTAAGGTGATCATTGCAATGCTGCAGCATGTTCCTCTTGGCGATAAATAATGTGTCGTCTACGTAATGGCGCCAAAAAATAGGCTGCTTTTGGGTGAACGCGATCTTCTCCAGCACTTGTAGGACAAATTCTGCCACCAAACAGGAGTTTAGGGAGCCCATTAGAGTTCTATTGATCTGCTCATATGGTTCTCCGGCAAAGGGAAGTAGGTCTTTTGACAAAATTCCAATAACTTCATAAGGTGTTCTTCTTGTGCTAAACTCGGCGGGATGGATGTGCATAAGGACATCACGTCAAAAGAGACAATCACTACATCCGATTGAATCCTCCAGCCTTGGAGGTCTGCCAGGAATTTGGAAGTTGAACGGACTGAGGCAGGCAAATTGTTTTGGAGGAATTTCAGTGTCGTTGACATCCATTTGGCTAGATTATAGGTGGGGCTGCATTTCAGGGCGACTGTTAGACGCAGTGGAACACTTGGTTAATGGACCTTTGGCAGACCATAGAAGTGAGCCAGAGCCGTATCCCTTGGTTTCATTAGGCACCGTTCCTTCTCTGTAATCACATTTTGGCTTTTGAATTCTCCAACTTATTTATTCAACTGACCTGCTACCACGTTGACTTGTGCGTCCTGTGCTGGTCTGTAAAATTCTCTATCCTCAAGAAAAGCCTTGACTTTCTCATTGCAGTCTTCTCGATTTCTTAGGGGAGTTTATTCCATGGCAGGTTTCTTGAAAAATACCGTGGTACTGTGAGAAACGGTATGAAGACAGCCTTATGGAAGTTCAGCAAGTCACATTTAGGTAGAGGTAACCTGATTGCCCGCCTGAAACCAGTGGTTACCATCGAGTCCACCCAAATGTCCTTTCTATGAGTCTGGTCCAAGAGTGGATTATTCGTTCACAGAATAACGTGACCTTAAAGGCGGTGATCAAACTGAGACGGTATAACTGCACAACTTACCATGGTGACTCGAGTTCAAATTTCTCGCTTCTTTATCATCATCAACCGGCTACCCCCAAGTTCTGATCAGCAAAAACCCCGGGTTGGAACACCGTATTGGTTGTTCATTAATGCAATTACTCTACCACATGGGCCTCAAGGTCAGGCTTCATTGGCTGTGGTGAGAAAGATTCGCTTCACGGGAAAATAGTTCTTACCGCTCTGACCTACTTTCCGCATGGTATACTATTTTTTGACCCCCGTGGAGATGAGCCTCTCCCTTTTCTCATTCTTTGACGATTAGGCTTCTCCGAGATACATCCTGTTTCCCGCACCCACGTCACCTCCCTCTCTTAATACCAGTCCTCCAGTTATCCCCAAGGCTAGTAACCCATGCACACCGACTCTTTTATTACATAAAAATACCGACGAATGCACACTGTCATGGTGATTTATGACCTACCTGTAGATGGCAACGTTGTCGTAACGATAATTTGGCTCATAACATTTATTACCATCAAAAAAAGAAGGTTTGACGCCACGACCCATGTAAATTTTCTTTGTTCCCGAAAAAAATAGGCTCTCTTAGCCATTACTTGCCTCTGGAAAGTCAATAAATCTGATTACCCTGGTTGCCTCGCTTCCCAACTGCGCGGTTGGTCAGGAAATGCCCGCAGTGCGCATGCTTTTCCCTGTTTCTGGCGGCAACTTATTTACGGTCTCTTGCCCTTTATTCAAAACTCAATTCGGAAAATAGGATTTCATTTACTTTCTTCGAGTAGGTGAAAGGTTATTCCAGAAGCAGCGGTCAGATGGCCATACGGAGCGTACTATGAATAATTTGGCCCAAAAACTCGGGCGAAACTGCTTTTAGTTCTTTGAATGCTCCAATGTTACGCTTCAAATGGTCGATTGGCAAATATAGGTTTTCAGTAATGCATCCGCAGGCTACCAGAAGTACAATGAGAATACATATATGAGCTGTGGCTTGGGTTTATCTGTCTCGGCTGTTAATCACACTCCTCGTTCCTACGCCGCTTGCACAACGAAAGTCAGTGATCGTTAGGGCTGGAGGAAGGGGAGGCGGTTGGACAGAAGGTGATCACCACTTGGAATTGGCCACGGCAGACAGAGTGCTTGCACCAACGTCTTCTGACAGCAAAGCACTGCATTTGCTAACTGAATGGCCAATACCTCGACCCATTGCCAGCACCCATTGAAGTAGGCCTTTCGAATAATTTGCTGGTGTCCGGTAAGCAACCCAGTCCATGGCTCACATGTTCATTTTCCGTGTAATTCTGGTGGCCTGATCATGGTTTAACGAAAATACATGTTTACCAGTTGCCTTTTCAAGCTTGTTTTAAAAGGTCAGCAATTTTCGGTCCCTCAATCGTTGGCTGAGTCAGATTGTCTCTCCCCAGACAGACTGCGCCGCTGTTATATCAGGCCAGCACCCTGGCCAAATCGGCTCATTACTGGCTCCTTTTGACCTTATCCAGGGCTTGCGTGAGAAAGATGCTTTCACTCTCCAGCCTGTATTATACCTCATCTCTCCGAATAGTCGGCTTGACTGGGACTGATCATACGTTCACGAGTATGGTAAGCGGGGAGGAAGCTGGTACAGGGACATCCTCCCGCAGAGTAGGTTGACCCATTCACCAGTCCTACCAATCTGATGCGTTTAAACTCACGTGACGCAGTAAAAGTCATGGATTGAAGGAGTTTGGTAACCATGTTGCACCACCTTTCACAGATACTGCGTCTTTCAGGCATTTTCCAAAATTTAACTTGAGAAAAGCCAGAGTCTGTTCGAGCAGCGGAAGGTTTGTTTATTGTTCTGAGCATTCAAACTCCTGCAGGAGTCCATCGTCAGAGATAAAAGCCGAAACTAATAAAGGCGACACTTATCTGATAAAACCATAACAACACAATGCACATGCTGAAGGGACAACCTGCTGCAGCTGTTTTCATTGTAAACCCACTGCCTCAGTCAAAGCTTGTCCACTAAATGTGGTTTCACTGACTTGCAACCTTTCGTTTTCGACCTTTGTGCATGAGTTTGCCTATATATATATATATATATAATAAGCCAGAAATGGCCATTCCAGTCTCCCCTTGTCTTTGTCGGTCAAGTTATTCTGCCTATATACATAGCTGCCTTTACGGCTGCTGGCGGGCTTGAGAGTTAGCCCCCAAGGCACAACGGGACGAGTGAGTCCTGTAACCGATCGGTGAGCGCCCCATTACCAATGTCAATATTCCCGATCGAAACCGGCAAGACAACGAGCTCGTAGCACAGTGGGTAGAGCGTTGGACTTCTGCCCAACAAGGTTGCGAGTTCGAGGCTCGGGCGCGGCAGCGCCTGGGTTTGGGTATGGCTGGCTGATGACGGCTAATAAGCCAGAAATGGCCATTCCAGTCTCCCTTGTCTTTGTCGGTCAAGTTATTCTGCATATATATATATATATATATATATATATATATATATATATATATATATATATATATATATATATATATATATATATATATATATATATATATATATATATATATATTATGTTAATAGAAGCGAAGATGCGCCTTCCCGGAAATAAATGAGAAGAAGAGGCGATCACGGGAACCATGGTTTTATTGTCCTGACGTTTCAAAATCAAACAGGATTTCCTCGTCGGAGGTAAATATTGTACCGCGCCTCACAGTATTTATAGGTGGTAACATTTCGGCTAATACGGGATTACTAAGGTTTTTGAATTCGCGTAGAGGAGGGGCCGGGTTGGGGGTGGAGATTCTCAGTCATCATGCTGCTTGATGAGCATGGTGGTGTTTCATTCTTGGCGATCATCCTTTGCCTGTTCACTGAGTCCGTGGTGGACTGGGGGAGGGCGGGTGATGGCTTGTTCTCAATCTGGTCGGGGGCTAGCTGTGGCTAGCAGTGGCTAGCTGGCAGGCGGGTGGACAGAATGGGATCGAGTGCGATCCTAACCACATCAGTGAGGGTCACCACCGACAAAACAACGAGCCCGTGGCTCAATGGTAGAGCGTTCGACTCAAATACCAAAGGTCGCGGGTTCGAATCCCAGGTGTGCCACACTTGGGATTGGGTATGACTGGCTGATGATGGCTAATTAGCCAGAAATTGCCATTCCGGTCTCCCTTGTCTTTGTCGGTTCCATTTCATCATATGCTACATGTCGCTATGCGACCGCCTGCGAGGGCTCTAGTCTGAGCTCCAGGGCACAACGGAACATACATGTTCCTTAAGCAGATCGGTGAGCCCCACAGTATCATATATATATATATACCGTTGTAGGCCATCTTCTCCTTAAGAAGTCATTCTGCTGCGGATCTCTTGGTTTGCAGATTATCCCGAGTTCATTTTATCCAGTAAATATTGTCTTATTCTTCCTAACCGTAGAGCACTTCAGAGTTTCTTTTTCACTTATCACCTCTTTTCGTTTCACACGGATGACCTCAACTCACCCAGAGGCTTCCTTTGTGCTAATTATGGTGATGTTGCTTTCGTCATTTGCCCTAGTGAGGGTGAGGTCAAACTTCAAATATCAAAGGAAGGCTTAGATGATGTCTCGGCGTGGTCAGCTGAAGACGGGCCTAAGTCAGTTCTTTGGGTTTTTTCGCTATTACCACTTTCGAATTCACATCTCATCTGCTCTTCATCTCGAATCAGCACATGACAGCCTCCGCAATTTTGTTCCACTGAGTTTGACGTTTGCGATCCTATAAAATTCCTCGGCCCTCACGCCAGTGAGCCATAAATTTATGTACTTTTTCGCATCCTCCAACACTTATCATTTATTCACTCTCGTCTGATGTCAGTGTTGATCATTTCATTTTACTTCATACTTCAGGACGACTCAATATTTCAGAGTTAAAACAAGTTAATAATTGAATTCTCGACATCACTGTCCACCTCTTCACTCCGACGTAATTGTTGCGATGTCATTACACCCAACCCTTCATGACCTTACTCCCATCATTGACCGCACGTTGTCAAACAAACAATCAGCCGTCCCACCTTTTGCAAGATTACTCACCTGCAATGAGACTGAGTCACAGAAGCTGGTGATGGACTTACTTTCTTTTGACATTTCTCTCGATGTTTATTCCAATATGCCATGGCCATGGTGAGTGAGCAATGCTATCTGCCAGAGGGATTGGACATGGAAATACGTACCCTGCCGTCCTGCGCTATATTCCAGGCCAACACCTATTCGCCCTGTCCTAACGTATCACATATGTGGCATGTCTCTTATGACACAACGTTCGTTTATCGCCAGTGGTTAGCTGGCGGGCGGGCGGGCGGACATAATTGGATCAAGTGTGATCCTAACCACATCAGTGAGTGTCAGGCGCTTGTTTGACATGTATATTTACCGCACTGCACAAGGCATATGACGTACTTATTATCGGTAACGACCGGGAAACAGCTCTCTACGTCTTGTCTGTTGTATCTTTAGCAACGTACCAGTGCATTTTATGTGGCATGTGGCATGACACATTGTTCGTTTATCGCCAGTGGTTAGCTGGCGGGCGGGCAGACATAATTGGATCAAGTGTGATCCTAACCACATCAGTGAGTGTGATACGCTTATTTGACATGTATATTTACCTCACTGCACAAAGCATATGACGTACTGATGAGCGGTAACGACCGTTAAACAGCTGTCTACGTCTTGCTCGTTGCATCGTTAGCAACGTACCAGTGCATTATATGTGGTATGTGTCTTAAGACACAACGTTCGTTTATCGCCAGTGGTTAGCTGGCGGGCGGGCGGCCGGACATAATTGGATCAAGTGTGATCCTAACCACATCAGTGAGTGTAATACGCTTGTTTGACAAGTATATTTACAGCTCTGCACAAGGCATATGACGTACTGATGATCGGTAACGACCGTGAAACAGCTCTCTACGTCTTGCCTGTTGCATCTTTAGCAACGTACCAGTGCATTTTATGTGGCATGTGGCATGAAACATTGTTCGTTTATCGTCAGTGGTTAGCTGGCGGGCGGGCGGGCGGACATAATGGGATCAAGCGTGATCCTAACCACATCAGTGTGTGTCATACACTTGTTTGACATGTATATATATCTCACTGCACGAAGGCATATGATGTACTGATGATCGGTAACGACCGTGAAACAGCTGTCTACCTCTTGCCTGTTGCATCTTTAGCAACGTATCAGTGCATGGCTGAATTTTATTCCTTTATTAGGAGGTTTATTTCAGCGGATTTTATATTCCTTTTGGAAAGGTTAACAACCCTCCTCGGCATACTGTTTTCATTTGTAGAACGGAGAAGAGATTTGAGTTTCCCTTGTAGGTTTGCTCGTTTCTTTATTCTGGCGTCCTTGGTGGTGGCAATTATCTTTTGTAGTACTTCGTCGAATAGGTTCCCCGGTAGACATGAAAAGGACCAGATTTTCAGGTCGGCAATTGTGGCTTCGAAGCGGCAAATACGATGGTGGACGTCGGATATAACAGCACTCAAAACGCGGAATCCATATTTGCGTGCGAGTTGTCTTCCAGTCTCATTGGGTAGAGTGGGCTTGAATCGAAGTGACTTCGGAAGTATACCGCGATCGCGACAGCGGTG
>WEDG01003291.1:0-172630 GCA_017591395.1 Schistocephalus solidus | reverse complement strand
TACTACTACTACGTATTACTACTACTACTACTACTACTACTACTACTACTACGGGGCAACCTTTCAATTAAGACTAATACCCCTTGCGTGACGGAGCGACCTGTAACCCCAACAGTTCCACCCAGAGGACTCTATTTTTTGCCCTGATCGAACACCTTTTCGCCAGTTCTAGTTACATTACGGGAAAGTTGTCCTCTAAAGGCGGGACATTTTTTTTTTACGTGTACATATGCAGCTTCAGGTTTCTTAAAATCTTCGCATCTTAGCCTCCTCAGAAGCCCAAGACGCAGGTAAATTAATCACTACTGATCGTCTGATCTAGCTTCTGGTGGCATGTCAACATGTCAATATCCATCGACACACTGTTGACCTGCGCATGTTCTTAAATGCACGAATATTTTCTCATCAACTGGGTTTATTTGACTTAGTTGTAAAATAATTAGCGTTCTCGGGTAAATTTCAACCAACGATAGCAAGGGAAAAGACTTTGGTTAAGCCAACGCTTTAACCATCTGAGCTACAAGGTCCCACCTGGAGCCGGGAGTTAACCCCACTTGGGTCGAGTTACCCGCTCAACCTACTGCAACGCATGGAATCCACCAACCCAGATACAGTAACCTGACCGCCCTAGCAGGATTTCCTAAGCAATCAATCTAGAATCCATCAGCTGCCTGTCAGATGCTAGTTAGTAATATGGGATTTTGGCAGAGTGAAGATGTCACTTGACCCAGTTGTGAAATTGATTATTTAAATCTGCCAAAACCCGCCTATCGACCAATTGGGTTGTCCCCATCTTCAATCCTGTCTGAAGTCTCATAGAGCTTTAGGCTCTGCCGATTTGAGGTAGTTGACAAGGAGCAACAGAGCTAAAAGGAAGACCTTTACTGCGAGCGCCAGAGTACAACCGGTTCAGCAGACAGTGATACCAATTCTTCTATCAAGCTGACTGATGTCGTTAGTTCCAGCGTGAGGTGTGTGCGTGCATGCGTGCATGTGTGCGTGCATGCGTGCGTGCTCCTTAATCAGGCCTAGCTGCGGCCAAGCGTTGCAGACCAAATATCGATCCGTTTCACGGTATCGGCAAGCCAAAGACTGAGTCACACTCGACGCAAGTATTAAAGTGAAAAGGTGACTTGGTCGCTCGGGTCACGCTCAGTAGATCACCAGAGACTCCCTCCCACAAGCCAGCAAGGGCGGAGAATGAGTCTAGACACTCGTTCAACTCCGAAACATCACACTGACAACGATTGCACAGATAGGCATAAATACCTCGATTATCTGTTTAACTGGTGTACTGAATTAGGGGTCCGTTCGCAAACGAATATGCGCTTGACCGAAAGAATACCCACCTAATTGATCGTCCGCTTTTCCGAATGTATCATACGTCCCAGGTCTCTGGCCCATAAGTTGAGTGCAAATGCCTATGTGGTAAACAGGCACAAAGTCACTGGGGTCCACTTTTTGGCCAACAGCGTAAAATCTCAATTCCGAAAATAGGCGAAAGTTTTTGGTTACTTTACTATACCTCCGGTAGGGAAAAACATTGACCTCGTTTGATTGGTTGCATGCTAGATAAAAGTTCCGACGCATGTTTCGCCGATATTCTGCTGTTGCGTGACACAGCTGTGAGGGGTTCAGCTCACCGATAGTCCCTCAGCGTTCTGATAGATACTCCAAGGTGGTGACCAGTTTCTGAGATGATTAAAATGCTGATGCGACCAAGTTCGAAGTGGGGTCAAAGAAGTAGCTGAGCACTGTACCCGAGCGTACCCACGTAACAGATGATCGATCGCTGCCACACTATCAAGTCACGTGACCCTGACATTTAAAGTTCTCCAGCTCGCACGTGGGGTGGCGCGCATGCCTCTGGCGCCAGCCATGCCATCACAATGTCAGAGGTCTCCCAAAATACTGGCACTTCCTCGATCAACCGATGTAGGGTGGAGGGAGGTAGACCCGAGCACGCTATGACGACGTTAAGTAGCTTCATTTATGAGTGTCAGAGAAATGCATCACTTTGTTATGCCTTTGCTAGAGCTCTTGCACTGTCTAGGAATACGTCGCACAGGATTTGCACGGTTCAGCAGTCCAACAATTCCTCTCGTGGAACAAGCAGTGGAATAGTTCAGAAGTCAATTGAGTTCCATTGCTCAGAAAGGGTGCTGTGCAGCGAAAGATTGGCTGAAAGAGTGACGCGGGGTGAGATGATTACAATGCCTATTGATAGGTATATGAACCAGCGTTGCAGCATTACACCGAAGATCACTGCGAATATAGCATCTGGATCAAACACAAATGCTGTCGGATCAACAATCATATCACATGGTGCTCTGGAACGCATGTCAAATCCACCGATTGACCCCGATAGTATTAATCAATCGCTCGACAGACGAACTGGCAATTTCCGAAGTCTAAATAATGAATACAATTGCAGGCAATATTCCAAGAAATCAGCTCCACGGCGATTTATTACGGAGATCAAACTTAATATCAGAAATCCATCGACAAATTCGTATAGAATCAGCTCTCTGGAGCAGATGAAGGAAATAAGGGAGAGACTATGTTGTGGTGAACCTGTCTTTGAAGGGGACGTAAAGAACGAAATGGAGTATCAGACCATGCCAGGAACCACTGTCTTACAAGATCCATCATTTTTTCCTCCGCCTCCAGACGATTTTCCTCTTTCCCTTTCATGCCGAAAGTTTCCGGAATTTTCCTCCCTGCCTCTGCCAAAAAGTCCTGTCTTCACTGACGTCGATACTTCCAGATCGCACAGTGAACGACATGAGCCTTCAAATGTAGAAAGACCTTATGTTCAACAAACCGGTCGTGAATTTGAACCTGACTATTTTTGCTATCGCTCCAGTTATCACCCTCCACGATGTGGTTTTGAAAACAGAGCCACCATTCCAGACATATTTGCCTTTCGAGGCGATGGCGTACTCCCCTCATCAGAAATACCTAAGGCAGAAAAACAGGTCAGTCCTCAGGCCGTTTGTGGAAGTAACGCGACAGCCAGCATCCGTGAGCTTCTCCACGGCAGTTCACTGCTCAACTTGAACAAACTTTTGAAGCACTCGGAGACATTATGTATCGATGAAGACGAGGAGCTAGGCTCTAGTTCCACCTTAATGTCCTCACCGACTGACAGTCTGGAGGAGGAAAGGAGTGATTCTCCGTCACCTAGGGCTCTGTGGATGTCTTCGAATTTTTTTGATAGACACTTCTCACAACCACCTGTCCTTAACCATTCTCACAGTTCCAGGGGCACCCGGTTCTCGGCAACACAGACCGAAGCGGACAGATCCTTGTGTGATAGGGAGGTCCAGACCTTGAAGGAGGACGCAGAAGCCGTCTGTGTTAACCCATCTCCGGACGATGTAGGAATTAGTTCAACTTTAGCGGTAAGTAATGAGCTCGGTCGCAGTCAGAGAACTTCAGATTGCAGAAGCCTTATTCCACCTTTTAGTCCAGTTTTGACAAAAAACTCGTCATGCTTTCCATGATTAATCACACCTATATGACAGATAGAGAAGTCTTGGTTTTACGCTTCGATACGTAACTTACACCAGTTTGGCTGTTCAATTATGATGAGTCCATATTATTGCTGGGTAAACTACCTGATGCAAGGATTCTAATTATGCATCGGAGCTCATTCATATGCCAGCGTTGACTGTCAGCCTCTGTTTCTGACTGTCTGGCTGGTGCGTGTGTTTGTGTGAGTTTGCAACGGCCTAGACAAATAAATCTGCCAAGGTGGTGAGGTTGTCTGGTGGATGAAATGGTCAGCAGAACCTCCTCCGCTTGGCGTTTCATGAGGCGAAAAGTTAGCACGACATAGCAATGAAAAAGGCCAGGAGACTGTTTAACTTTTATTCAGGCAAGTTATTATCAGGAAGACTGCGCTGGGGGCCCTGGGGTTGGGGGGGGTTAAAGTTTCCTTCGACATGAGTATTTCGAACCTATCTGGTTGCCGACCACTAGTCTGCTGACAGGAACACAGTACATTCCTCGGTTGGCCCCTTCAACGGACGGGGCGCCAGTTGCGTTGAACCATCGCGGCGGCCAGATCAAGGCATGGAAGGTTTTATTGGGAATGCGCACCCAGGACACATGGGGGGAGGGTGTGCCAGCTCATTTAGGTGCAGGCCCACGCCGCACCAGTGATCCCTATTCCGGTCTTCTTGAATCCGTCTCGACGACGGGCATAGCTGACTGAGGAAAGAAAGGGTGCGGTAGATGCAGCGCAATTTCATGTCCATGCTCCCACACTGCCGTGGGACACACGGTGGACGTCGCGGGTTACGATGGTCGAGCCGTCAATTCCTTCGGCAACATACAAGAATAGGATCTCCCCCTCGTCTGGTGCCTTGCACTAACTTCCAAGGATATTAAGGTTCCTCTAAAAGTTAGGGTTAAGGTACTGTTCCGATTAGGATTATGGTTCGATAATATTTACCTTTCCTGGAATTTTTCAAAGTGTCACCTGGAGGGGGTTCCATTTCCCTTGTCTTATCCTTTAATCTGTCTTTCAGCGAATAAACCAACTATGCCAGCACGCCTCCCAAACCCTACAGTCCAAAACATTTCTCAATCAGACGGAATGGCAGCAAAAAGCAAGACAGCAATGCGACCCCCAGCAAACTCTAAAATGGCCATTGACTGAAGTGCCTGATGCCCGTCTGCATGGCTTCCCCAGCAGTAATGCCGCTGTTCAGACAGATACAGAGCCCAAGCGTGTCAGTTCGCCAGGTAATGAAGGTTTTTGTACGCCCTCCTATTCCTACATCGTTCAGAGTGACCAAAAAGCCGCTTTTCCGACGTCCGCTGGCGTGCCCCCCTGAGACTCTTCCTCAGCCAGCCTACAACCTCCGCAGACCCGCGCTCCCCTCGCAAAGCACGTGTTTCCCTCAGTTTCCGCCCCTGTCTGTGCATGAGTCGATTCCGGCTCCTCTAGAAAGGACCCACACTGTCATGCCAGTGACTACAGTCATCACAGAGGAGAATGAGAGCGAGCTTGGTGAAGAGGCCAACAGAGTGGTTCTTGTGGATGACTTTCAACCCTCTATCCCCCCTTACTGTCCACGAATTCAGCTTGTTGCTCAAACTTCCAACGAGAGCAGTGCCTCACCACAGGCCGAGGGACAGCAACCAGATCACAATCAGCGCTCACGGGAACCTCAGCACCAACAGCATGCTGCGCCGACTGTGCCGACAATAACAGGTTCGCCCTGTGATGAATGCGAGGCAGCAGCAGCAGCAGCAGCGGGGGTGGTAACGGGGAATACGCCGGTAGGTCTGTCCACCAACTCTTCTTGCAGTTGTTCCCAGTGCCGCAAGTGTTCCTGCAGTTCCTGCTGTCGGCCTCGCAGTTGCTCCGAGGCCACTCTCGTACTGTCGGGGAACGAGGAGGGCGGTCGGCTGTCTGTGCAGAGAGGTCGTTCGTCACCAGCGGATCTCCTAGTCCCACTTGAACGAGCACCAGGGCATCAGCACCTACACCAGCAGGCAAAAAACACCCCCAGCAAGTCTTCTAGCTGTTCTCGAGAGCGTCAGAGAGAGGGTAGACAGAAAGCGTCTACGGAAGGCACCGTGCCAGGAGACAAAGCGCCAAAAGAATCCGCGTCACCGGTTAGGGAGGAGACAAAAGTCCATCGGAGCGCTGGAAGTTCTCCCGTTGGCGACCAGAATGCGCTTGATCTTCGGATGATACTGGGCGACAGACGAAAGCGAGAACTGCTGCAGCAATGGCTGATAGATCAGATGTCTATAAACGTGGCCCGACTGGTTGGCCAGAAGGCCTTTTTGCGTCAGAGACACTCACCTCCGGAAGGAGGTCATCAAGAAGCTTTGAAGGCAACGGCCAGATACTGGAAGCCTGATGACTATACAATGTCCGGCAGTGCCACGGAGGAGGAAGACGAGGAGCTGAGCGATTTGAATGGGACTTCCATATTAACAGAGGAAGAGGAGGTGGAAGTCTGTGCGGAGGAAGAAACTGAGACGGAAACAATTGGAACAAACAGCTATAATAGTTGGCGTGCCAGTCCATCGTCTGTACAACAGAGAGTGCAGACGAGACCAGCCAGAAGGAAACGGAGTCTGAGAGAGTCCCGAAGGCAAGCAAAAGAAGCCCTTCCAAGTAAGAGGACTGAACGCGTGACAGGGGTGGCGAACAATCCCGTAAAGAACATCGAAGGCAAACCTGTGCATTATAAAAGAGGTCCCAGACGTCCCTCTGAGATAGCAAGGCTTCAAAAACAGTCTTCCGGTGAGGTCTGGCGAAAACCGACACAGCTTCAGCAGTCGGGTCCTCCGGTACCATCTACACCGCAAGAAGAGGCGCAAAATTTTCCAGCAAAAAATACCAAGAAGAAAACGACCGGTAGGCGAAACAAGACGAAAAAAGGAACTAAGCGCAGAACTGTTGTTGTTGCAGAGACTGACGCCGAGAAGAACAACGCGGAGGAAGGCGGTAATGGGGACAGCCATTGTACGCAGCCAGTCAGTCAACGTACCGCGTCCAACCTTCAACCGCGGTGGGATGAGAGTCAGGCCGAGAAGGGGCCCCTCTTTCGCAGACTCGGTCACAAACTACAGCCACCAGCTGAGGCCAGTACTGGCCCTGGCCAGTCCGATATCGCGAACCACGGTTACGCCTTTGAGCGCATCCTTGAGCTCAGTCCTTACGACGACATCGTCAAGAGCTACCTCAATCCGCCGGATCGAAGGGTCAAGTCAGTGGCCCTGAAAAATCACTGTTACGTCTGCGTGCAGGGGCCATTTAAACAGAATTCGGGCGGGGACGGTGCCGTCATGGGCCACTCCTACAATAATTTTCGCACCAAGGAAGTCTACCGCATTTTGGTGGCCTCTTCCACGAATGAGCGCATTGAGAAGTGTCTCAACTACCTCAAGGAGACCTTCCCACATTCCTGTCTGAAAGCAACTTCGCGGATGTTTTAGGTCAGGCGGTCAGCCTTCACGCATTTGTGTGTATGTGTGTGTGTGTATTCTTCATCCATTACTTTTGGGTTTCGTGGAGACACAGCGAGAAGGGCAAAGCTACCTGTTCATTTGCACACACCGATAAATTTCCTTCAGCCTACAAGTTTGTTTCCATCTGCTGGAAGTCTAGTCAATTACATGCCTTTTAACTTTTTTCTTCTCTTTGTGTGTGTGCTCGCGCGTGTGTGTGTGTGTGTGCCCCTAAACGGGCCACGTGGTAGATGCGTTGGACCAACACGGGGGCCACATCAGGGCACGGCATGCGTTATTCGGGTTGCGCTCCGCTAACAAATGCCGAACATGGGAGGTGTGGTGGCACGCCTAGGGGCGGCTAGTACTTAGGGGACCCGGCCGCGCCAGCCACCTGCGTCCTCTCCCGCCTCCGGTATTCTTGACTCTGTCTTGACACCGGGCTCAGGTGGGGGAGGAGGAGAGAGTGCGGTAGATGCAGCGCAAGTCTACTATCACTTTAAACTAAATCATGCGCAAGTCACCGTCCCTGCTCAACTTTCCCATGAGCATACGGTGGACATCGTCGGATTACGACGGTCGAACTGTCGTGTGTGTGTGTCCCCTAAACGGGCCACGTGGTAGATGCGTTGGACCAACACGGGGGCCACATTAGGGCACGGCAGGCGTTATTCGAGTTGCGCTCCCATAACAAATGCCGAAAATGGAGGTGTGGTGGCACACCTAGGGGCGGCTAGGAATTAGGGGACCCAGCCGCGCCAGCCACCTGCATCCTCTCCCGCCTCCGGTCTTCTTGACTCTGTCTTAACACCGGGCTCAGGTGGGGGAGGAGGAGAGAGTGCGGTAGATGCAGCGCAAGTCTACTATCACTTTAAACTAAATCACGCGCAAGTCACCGTCCCTGCTCCACTTTTCCATGGAGCATACGGTGGACATCGTCGGACTACGACGGTCGAACTGTCGTGTGTGTGTGTGTGTGTGTGTTGTACTCGCTTCGGCGGTAAATATACTAAAATTGGAACGATACAGAGAAGATTAGCATGGCCCCTGCGCAAGGATGACACGCAAAATCGTGAAGCGTTCCATATTTATTTGTGCCCCCTAAACGGGCCACGTAATAGATGCGTTGGACCAACACGGGGGCCAAAGTAAGGCATGGCAGGCGTTATTCGGGTTGCGCTCCCATAACAAAGGCTGAACATGTAGGTGTGGTGGCACGCCTAAGGGCGGCTAGGACATAGGCGACCCGGCCGCGCCAGCCACCTGCGTCCTCTCCCGCCTCCGGTCTTATTGACTCTGTCTTGACACCGGGCTCAGGTGGGGGAGGAGGAGAGAGTGCGGTAGCTGCAGCGCAAGGTTAATATCACTTAAAACTAATTCACGCGCAAGTCACCGTCCCTGCTCCACCCTTCCATGGAGCATACGGTGGACATCATCGGACTACGACGGTCGAACTGTTGTCGTGTGTATGTGTTTGCCCCCTAAACGGGCCACGTGGTAGATGCGTTGGACCAACACGGGGGCCACATTAGGCCACGGCAGGCGTTATTCGGGTTGCGCTCCCATAACAAATGCCGAACATGGGAGGTGTGGTGGCACGCCTAAAGGCGGCTAGGACTTAGGGGACCCAGCCGCGCCAGCCACCTGCATCCTTTCCCGCCTCCGGTCTTCTTGACTCTGTCTTGACACCGGGCTCAGGTGGGGGAGGAGGAGAGAGTGCGGTAGATGCAGCGCAAGTGTACTATCACTTTAAACTAAATCACGCGCAAGTCACCGTCCCTGCACCACTTTCCCATGGAGCATACGGTGGACATCGTCGGACTACGACGGTCGAACTGTCGTGTGTATGCGTGTGTATTTGTGTTTGCCCCCCTAAACGGGCCACGTGGTAGATGCGTTGGACCAACTGGGGGGCCACATTAGGGCACGGCAGGCGTTATTCGGGTTGCGTTCCCATAACAAATGCCGAACATGGAGGTGTGGTGGCACGCCTAGGGGTGGCTTGGACTTATGGGACCCAGCCGCGCCAGCCACCTGCGTCCTCTCCCGCCTCCGGTCTTCTTGACTCTGTCTTGATACCGGGCTCAGGTGGGGGAGGAGGAGAGAGTGCGGTAGATGCAGCGCAAGTCTACTATCACTTTAAACTAAATCACGCGCAAGTCACTGTCCCTGCTCCACTTTCCCATGGAGCATACGGTGGACATCGTCGGACTACGACGGTCGAACTGTCATGTGTGTGTGTGTGTGTGTGTGTCGTGTGTGTGTTGTGCCCCCTAAACGGGCCACGTGGTAGATGCGTTGGACCAACACGGGGGCCACATCAGGGCATGGCATGCGTTATTCGGGTTGCGCTCCCATAACAAATGCCGAACATGGAGGTGTGGTGGCACGCCTAGGGGCGGCTAGGACTTAAGGGACCCAGCCGCGCCAGCCACCTGCGTCCTCTCCCGCCTCCGGTCTTCTTGACTCTGTTTTGATACCGGGCTCAGGTGGGGGAGGAGGAGAGAGTGCGGTAGATGCCGCGCAAGTCTACTATAACTTTAAACTAAATCACGCGCAAGTCACTGTCCCTGCTCCACTTTCCCATGGAGCATACGGTGGACATCGTCGGACTACGACGGTCGAACTCTCGTCGTCGTGTGTGTATGTGTGTGTGTGTGTGTGTGTGCCCCCCTCCCTTTGCCCCCTAAACGGGCCACGTGGTAGATGCGTTGGACCAACACGGGGGCCACATCAGGGTATGGCATGCGTTATTCAGGTTGCGCTCCGCTAACGAATGCCGAACATGGGAGGTGTGGTGGCACGCCTAGGGGCGGGTAGGGCTTAGCGGACCCAGCCGCGCCAGTCACATGCGTCCTCTCCCGCCTCCGGTCTTCTTGACGCTGTCTTGACACCGGGCTCAGGTGGGGGCGGAGAGGAGAGTGCGGTAGCTGCAGCGCAAGGCTACTATCACTTAAAACTAATTCACACGCAAGCCACCGTCCCTGCACTTCCCTTCCATGGAGCATACGGTAGACATCGTCGGACTACGACGGGAAAACTGTCGTGTGCCCCCCTAAACGGGCCACATGATAGATGCGTTGGACCAACACGGGGGCCACATCAAGGCACGGCAGGCGTTATTCGGGTTGCGCTCCCATAACAAATGCCAGAACATGTGGGTGTGGTGGCACGCCCAGGAATGGCTCTGGCCGCGCCAGCCACCTGCGCCTTTTCCCATCTCCGGTCTCCTTGACTCTGTCATGACACTGGCCTCAGGTGGGGAAGGAGGAGAGTGTGCGGTAGATGCATCGCAAGTCCACTATCACTTTAAGCTAAATCGCGCGCAAGTCACCGTCCCTGCATTACCCTTCCGTGCAGCATATGGTGGACATCGTCGGACTACGACGGTCGAACTGTCGGTTGTTTCCTCTTGAGGTTCAAAAATGTCTTATTGGACCAAGTCGTGCGTGCCATAATCCAGCACAGAAAAGCCACATTTTAACCACAGATGGGTTTGCAACAATCGTTCGGTCTTGATTTCTTATGAACGTAATTCAGTACCTAATCAAATGTCCAAAGTCCGTAACTCGGAGCTGTGAGTGGCTGACATGCGTGCGCTCCAGCCACAAGTTGCGCCATTCAAAGGTTAAATCATGTAATAATTAGCAAACAAGTTCCATTGAATTCCAGGATTATTGGATGGATTAATACACAACTACGTTAGCTACTCAGATCCAGGAACATAATTAAACTTAAGGTTTCATTTTTAAAATTTTAAAGGAGAACCACGTTGTGAAATGGTTCAGGCAAGAAACTTTGACAACATCCAAGCACCACAGGTTTGCATAGACACGTATATGGTTGAGTTAAAGTAGTGCGGCCAGCTTAAAAAAATGTGATAGGCATATATTGGTACTCTTGACACTGGTCCAATAGGCTCTGTGCAATGTATTCATAAGGAACCGATCAGGCCGATGCGTGATGTTTGTGTGCATTGGGTAGGATAGGTTCGGAGCTGCCGACTCTGTTAGGATGATTAAGCTGTTAGTGTTCTCCGCGCTGGTGTGGGAGAAGGATACGGTAGGGCTGGGGATGGGAGTGTTGTCGGAGGTGCAGAATGGGCTCGACGTACCGATATTGCGGTTGATTCCGCTGTAGCGGATGCGCATGTGGTCGCATAGGCCCATGCGGTAGCTGAATGTGCGTGAGAAGTGTGCGGAGCTAAGTCGCAGGCGGTAGGTGTGTGCCAGTTGGAGACAAACTGTTTTGGAAAGAGGTCAAACTACGCGAAAGTGCGCAACTTCAAGTTCTCTGGCTGTCGTCCCCGGAACTCTCACCTTTGCAAATCTGATGTCCGACCATGGTAAATACGCGACACGGAGACAGAAGTTGAGTATAATATTGCTACTGAATAATGCTCAGTAGCATATCTTTATATATGATATCGCCATTCATTTGCGGTTCCCGTGTCTTGTAAGGATAAATTAATGCCACAGTGGCTACGTAAGGAGTCATTTTTATTGTATTCTGACCCCGAACAGCAGTTGTATGTTTAGAAGAAATCGGAAGAAAAACACTCTGCAGGCATCAAAGCGGATAGAGAGGACTAAGACGCGTGGTTTTCGGACGGCAAGCTTTGTCTACTGAAGTTATCGGTGCTGTAGTGGTTGGAAAGCCTAGGGTTGGCCATGACTGGCTGATGACAGATAAGAAGTCAGAAATGGTCATTCGAGTCTTCTTTGTCTTTTTCGGTAATGCAATTCTGCCTATTATATACTAGCCACTGAGCGGCTGCTGGCAGGGCAAGACACAACGGGACAAGGTGTCCCGTAATACCATTGATGAGCGCCCTCTATCACTGCAACGGGAAAAATTCTGAGTTGGATTTTAAACCACAAAGTTCACCGCTCTCAAACTGTTCATGTCGGTGACAAGCAGTTAGCGGAGCTTTTGGTTTGAGAGTGGCGTTCCAAAGTCTCCGTTCTTGACCCTACTCTGTTCCTTGCATAGGCCAATGAACTGAATCGTGATCTTGGCTGATGATATCCGGGTTTGGAGAGTCGTTCGAAATGAAGTTGCAAAATAAATTTTGTGGGCAAAACTAAACTCGAGTAGTGTCCAAGACACTTGTTTTTACCGTTTGAAGTGCACAAGTGTAGCTTTCTGCTAGTCGGTAGGACCAGATATCCCAAACCATATGATCGGCCACCAGAATGGCATAACGTTGCAAGAAGTGGACGCTCAGCAGGATTTGCGAGTGTGAACTGAAATTTCAACTAAACGCTCGTTGTACTGCTCGAAGGTAGTTATTCTGCTATGTCAGACCTATGCCTTGTCAAGCGGGATTCCTCTGCATTCGATGAGGACTGTTTCGTTAAATTCTTTCGAACTTTTGTCCGGCTGCAATTAGATTTCGCAGTCCAGGCAGGGTGACACTAACCGTTAAACACCTCAGCCTCCTTGAAAGAGTTCAAGGCATACAACCGAACTTGTAACTGGAAAGGATTTACTACCCAATGAAAAGTGAATATCTAATCTCGATCTCCCTCTCTCTGACCGCATCATGCGCGGTCAGGTGGACTGTCACTTATCGGGAGCCTTCGAGCTACCAACTGCACGGTCATCAAAGCAAACTGCTTGTGACTGTCGCCAGGCTGGACGGCCGGAAGTTCCTCTTCTTCATACGAATGCCATCCCTACTGACATTCACCATGGTGCCTGTAAACCACTGAGATCCCACTACTTTCTCTGTAACTACTTTATCACACACATACTGTGGATTACCAAGCTCATATAAATTGCCGAAATTTCCAAAAGATTGATAATCACTCGCAAACCGGCACCAATACTAACAAATTGAAAACTTAAATGAAATATGAAAATTAATATTACATTTTTGGAAACACCAAATTTCTAACACGTGAAAAATTGCTGTAACTCTGGCTAGTAGATGTAAATGGAATTGTCAGGTGAAATCGTAAGCACAGCATTTAGCGTTATATTAAGAGAAAGTTCCGTTCGTCATATTTATTTATAAGTATTTCTGGTATACTTCACGATGTTCAGTGCTCTCAAGCGATTGACCATAAATTTAGATTCTGTTCTGTGTGTATACCAAAGTCTCCAAAGCAAGATTTTTTTTAAAAAACATTCACCGAAGTTTTGAGTTTTTAGATGTGCTTTCTAACGCAGCTGACCATTTGGCTCATATTTGTAGGCTCACACAAACATGAAAACTCACTGCCAAGAAAAATTAACGCCCACAACAAAATGCACATCTATTCCAAAAAAAGCCTTTTTAGCAGATACTTCACTGATGAAGGTCTGCGTATTTTACATTTTTCCAGGGTAACACTTCGGAAGTTTTACCGGCTTTTGGCTTCCCTGAAAATAAGCGATAAATTTTCTGCTGAAAATGAAAGAATTCACCGTTCAGTCTGCGGGAATAAGGCTGCCCGCAATATTTGAGTCCCACTGAGAACACTTTGGGAGATATAAGTGAAGGGAACTGGCACTAAATCCACTATTGGTAACATTTGAGTGAATGAACCTAGTTGGAATGTCATGGGAATTATAAAGTGTGCAGATCCCTAAACTTGGAAATACGAGTTTCGTTCTCATACTGTTTCCAGCCGCTCTCCCCTCATGGAGGACCAATAAACGAATACATACCCGGTTCAAACTTGGGCTGGGCTTGAAATTACTCCATGAGATGGGCCTTTCACTTTTGACAATGCGGTACAAGCTGGATAAGACATGAGAATAAAAACACATCTTCTAGTGCAGGTGTAACTAACCCTAACTCCCACCTTGTGCTTCTTTCCAGGGCGATTAGCATTAATGTTACAGTCCAGTTCAAACTTTTCAGACGACGCAAGGTTGGTCTGCCTCCTGTTACAATGCGTTACAAGCGTCTACCTGACAAAGTCCTGTCTCGTTCTATTTATCAGGGGCTGAGGGTGTGTTACCGCAATAGCTCCACCCTGTGTACGTGTCAGCAGGGGAAACAGCTTTAGCCAGGAGTTGGATATTTACCTTCCAACCTTTTGTCCAGTGCACTCGCCCAGCCGTGTTTTAACGCCCCACTCTGGTCGCGCCTAACAGGCTTTTTTGTTTACTGTCAGCGTCGGGGTTGCGGGCGGAGAGGTTAGTCATGGTCTGCTGGGTGGGCGGTTCCCCGCTCTTTGTTTTCACGGGCAAAGCTGCGCGGTAGAGGGTCGCACGATGTCCTCACGGCCGGACCTCTGTGAGAGCCTTGCATTTTGTAGCGTCGGCCTACCTAAACGGCACATATGATCACTCGAAAAGCCCTGGCCAGGATGACTTAGATTCCCCCCTACCTCAGCAGGACGTGAGAACCATAACACCCAGCAAAGTGCAGGGAAAATAGGGTTAGTTTTGCATTCGTTGATGAACGCTCACCGACCGCTAACGGAACTCACTCTACCCGCTCTGCCTTGAGGCTCACTCTCGAGCCCCGTCAGCAACCGCGTAGTGGCTAGTAATAGAAGAGGCAGATGAATATTGCCGGAAAAGGCAAGGGAGGCTGGAAAGGGAGTTTGGTGTAGGGTTAGAGGTAGGGTAAGTTGGAGTTAAGTTTAGGGTCTACGGTTAGGGCTAACTGCAGTATTAGCGTTTAGGGTTGGGGTTACGATTATGACTACGTGTTTGGCTTAGGCTAGGGCTAGTGTTAGGGCTAGAATACGGGAACAGGTACCCTTCCTGCAATCATGCACACGGTCATCTTTATAACTTGGGCGGGGCGGCCTGTTTAGGTGACCGCCTACGATGACCGCCTTGCAACGACCGGCATGCCGCAAGTTCGCTTTTCCGGACTGCCTGCATCGCCTACTCTGAAGTTGAAACCTTACCCTGCGGGTGTGGCATGTACCGCCACAACACGGACGGACTGGGCTGGAAAGCGTAGGCAAGTCTCCAAACAGGAAATGAGACTAGGAAGAACCTCGCCCTAGTAATAAAAGTGGCCCTACGCATAATTCCAGGATAGGGTAAATATTCACGTGGCCCTAACGTAAACCTGACCAGTAGCCCTAATCTTTATCATACCCTTAAATCTAACATTATTGGTTAACCCTTAACCCTACCTTTCCTTCACACCAATCCTAAACCTAACCCAAAATGAACACTAACCGCATTTCCCCTGGCATTTTTATATGGTTCCTGCTCACATGTCATGCTTAGGGGACGATATAAGTTGTTTTTACCCAGATTTATCCTCGTTTTTGGTGTTCTACAGATTACTTAAAATCTCCAACGGTCTGCTGTAGTTCATCGCAGTTTTTGGACAATGCTTTACTGCCACATCATCATCACCGGAATGAACTCGTGTTGGCGCATCAATTAGTGGAGAAAAATTGACCAAGGAGTACTTAAATAACCCCCGAATCAGGACATGTGAATAGGAACACGCTGGGCCG
This sequence comes from Schistocephalus solidus, assembly GCA_017591395.1. Lineage (NCBI taxonomy): Eukaryota > Metazoa > Platyhelminthes > Cestoda > Diphyllobothriidea > Diphyllobothriidae > Schistocephalus > Schistocephalus solidus. The sequence continues at coordinate 157,232 of WEDG01003291.1, read as the reverse complement.
ATTGTGACTCCTGTTTCGAGTGGGGAGGAGAGAAACAACATGATGCGAGGGGGGGAGAGAAGGGAAGGGGGACTTCGGCTCCTATCAACGAGTGATTCTGGTAGATTTGTCTCGGGCGTTTGCATTTGAATCGAACTAAAACCTTAAAACCTTGTACAACTGGCGCCCATCGTCACCCCAAGAGAACGGAGGTAAGCCTGTCCACCTTACTCGGTTGAATTTGAACCCCACACCTGAAGAACAATCATTAGACATCTGCTGCACTTATCTGCCTGCCTTCTGCCTGAACGACAGGCAGGCGAAGTCAGTACTGGTTTCTACTCGAGGTAATCTATTGCTGGCTTTCTTGTAGCTTGTGGATGGGCCTCCCTGCAGTCGTGGAATACACTGACGACCACGAAGAATTTCAGGATTTAACTCCGATCTACCTCAGTCTCTGTTATAAGTGACCACCGTAGTGGGCGACTATGAACGTTATGCGGATTTGAATTTTCTTTCAGTAGCCGAATGTTCTCGCTGGGGAGGAGCGGGAAAATCCACGGCGGCGACGTCATCTCTCTCTGAAGGTGATCCAGGCTCACAGTCTTCCTGTTTAAGTGTTCTTATTTGAGTACATTCGGGCCCAGCGCTAGGTGTCCACCTTGGTTCTGTGGTTTTTCCTTTCATACTGTCTCCGCGGCTGGATTTACAGCCTCCTTTTTTGGACGAGCGAAATCAATGGGCATACGCGGTTGGGGATTTTTTCCGTTTCAACTAATGATCCTAAATTAGCAGCCAATCCAGAGACAAATTATTTTTTACCAAAGCCCGGTTGTGAGTCACAGAAAAAACAATCCATGAAAATCGAACTGCTCGTTGTAAGGCGCGGGCACTACTTCTCAGGAAGGAAACGCTCGAACGATTATGCTTGCGGTGACGGCCATACTTTACGTTGCGCTTAATCTAGAGGAATATGCATGTGCAAAACTCCGAAAAAGACTATTTTCAAAAGTAATTCAGCTTTTTCTGCTTCATTCACTAGTTTAATTGCATGGTCAGGCTTCCTATACATTTAAAACTTCAGTTTACTCAACTAGGTCAATTTTTCACATTGTAGTAATCTGTAAATATTCTAAAAAATTAGCATTTCTAGACAATTTAATATTAATTTGTAAACCACACACTCCTAACGATCGGTTCTTAATTGATGTAAAATTTTGCTGGACGCAGTGTACTCTGATTTCGCGAAACGGGCCATAACTCGTGAAATCAATCAGATTTCATGAGTTAGGACACCTACTGTAGGTGTGGAGGTGACTTGCGTGCGAATTAGTGGATATTGACGGTGGGCTTGCACAGCGTCCGCCGCAGTCTCTTCCTTTCACTCACCTGAACACGGTGGCAGGATCGGGCGCAGGGACCGACAAGGCTAAACAGCCCGACTACGCGTGCCACGCACGGCTGTCCGGTGCACGACGGACCGCTTTTTTCACAAAAAACAAGGGTGCTCGGGTTCCAACTGCGCGGGAGGGCCTTCTATGCCACTCAACGGAGCTAGTGGAATCCCCCCTTTAAACGAGCCCGTGGCGCAGTGGGTTAGAGCGTCTGATGGTATGCGTAGGTCATATCAGCGAGTGATTTGCCAATTTTCTAATACAATTAACGGACTCCTCCTAATCACCCTCATAGACAGAATTACCCCAACGAAATTCACAGCCGTAGCTTAGATGCCTCGAACATCAAACGCATTGACTATGCTTCTCCGCACGCGACGGAATACCGATTGAAGATAAGACGGCTCGAAATACATACATGTGTGTGTATATTTTTCAAGTGTAAAGAATGTGTAACAGGCATGCATAGGTTATCGTGAAAGGCAAAGATAGGAAGAGAGTCAAAACATGGAACAGCAGGCAAAAATCTGCACGCAACCATCAGCTAGGATAATAAACAAAAACGAGAGGACGCTGATTGGTGTCTGCAGTATTTGAGGCAGAGAATACGACTGAGAGGCGGCGGGAAGAAGGGGGACGCCGCATAGGGAGCACGGATACAAACATCAAAGTAGACGGCGAGGCACACCCATGAAGCCAACAGAAACCTCATGACGCAGACGGTCGGGGGAGAACCCAACGGTGCAGAACTGCAGAGCAAGAAGAGTCGGCAGCTTCGTCAAGGCATTACAGGAAAGGAGGAGGTGGAGGAGGAGCAGGAGGAGGAGGAGGAGGAGGAGGAGAAGGAGGAGGAGGAGGAGGGAGGAGGGAGGAGGAGGGAGGAGGAGGGAGGAGGAGGAGGAGGAGGAGGAGGAGGGAGGAGGACGAGGAGGAGGAGGAGGAGGAGGAGGAGGACGAGGAGGAGAAATCAAAAGTCTCATAAAGCCATTATCACCGTTAGCACTGTCGCCATAGTAAACATTACAACAGCATAACTCCATGGAATGCTGTCCAAAAGCAGGCAGTGACGGGGAGGGGCGGGCGAAAAACGTCAGTAAATGCATGATCAACAAGGGAAGGAAAGCTGGGCGAGGACAAATACCGGCATATACATATATTATACATGCAAGTGCATATATATATATATGTGTGGGAAGAGGAATAGTGCAAAAAGCAGTGATACGTGTCAGCACACGCACAATCAATGAGGTCGTTTACAAATGCGACATAAAGTAGCTACAAGTTAGCAGAGGGGCGCGTACCGGCGGAAAACTCCGGTTTGCCCCGCTTGCTCTTAAATGAACCAAAAAGGGTGGAAATGAGGAAGGATACGGTGTCTGTGGGGAGGGAGTCGGGAGAACTACGCTTGACCTTCACGGTAACGACCGTTAAAGGGCGGACTCTGAAGTCCACCGCCGGGAGACATTGGAGTTCCACCGTTGTAGGCCGGCGGTTTACCTGACATGGCGGTTGTTTGTGATAACACCGGTTTCGGCGAACCAGTTGCATTCGGTGGTCCTGGCGCCGAGGCTGATGATGCAGTGCCCACACCAGGTGCATGATGATGGATTCCGGCCGGGATACCGTATTCAGAGTAATCACGGATACGAGGCGGAGGTCCGACCAGAAGGCCGCTGCCGCCGAGAGCCCCACCGGTTGGACGGCGATTCAGGCTGTCCATCAGAGAACCGCTGTCCTGGCGCACATAGTAGCCAGGCGGTGGAAGTCCCATTTGAGGGGCTGGTGGGGGTGGAGGCGGCTGACTGGGGGGCGGAAGAGGGCCAGTGCTATTTTGGATTCCACCACGGGGTCCTAGGGGGGAGGGACAGGAAGGAGTAAATTAGTGTAAAAGAAGGCGAAACACAGTTTAGGCATAAATACAAAGAAAGACATCCCCCACCCGCCCAGCACTTATGGTTTCCTTCATATGGTTAATTACATTCGGTGCAAGCAGTCCCAAATACCCGGAATTAGGGTAGTATCCTGAATTCTAAGCTGGCAGTTGATGTCACCATGTCATAATTTCCCTGACATCTGCCATGTACGGTCTCCCGCGCAATGGTGACTCCTTTCTGGTGCTTTCATGAGCGTATTCCTCGGCATCGGCCAAGCTGGCAGCGGTAAATGTGCCATACATGAATTTTACAGTCGCTTCTACCCTTGCAAATAAAAATTCACGCCCTCTTAAGGGCTCTTAACTGGAGGTTCACAACAAAAGTGAATGCCGGTTCAGATCAGTGGACAGAACCAATCGCAGTCAACAGCAGACCGCAGTCAGCTGATAAGACCACGAACCCCGATCTTCTCGGCTTGGGGCATGACTGGCAGACAACGGCGAATAAGCCAGAAAGATTCCCAGTACTACGTAAACATCGTCTGCAGTCTACGACATTTTTCTGATTATGAGGCTGTCTTTGGACGCGAACCGTGCACGGTGCTCGGCTTGTCAACAACTCGCAAGCTGTATTGGTTTGGGATATTGGTTTTCGATATTATTGTCCAGGTTGAGGAGATGAAGAGGGAGTCTACGCATTTTCCTTCTTAGCCCCAGTCACCTTGGTGCTTGTGACCTTTCAGCTAGTAGCCGAAGTAGAAAGACACTGCAAAGTAGATGATGGCGTGAGTTCGCAAACGCAGAAGGTTGGCTGAATTGGCACTTAGAAGAAGACAGCATTACATACTGCATCAGAATCGACAGCATCTGCGGCCTAATTGGGCAGTGGGGAACTACACCCGTCCATGGTACATGGAAAGTAGGTTGGGCGGAAAACTTGGCTCGACAGGACGATCAGGTGGCTCAGCGTTGGACTAGCGGCCTATAAAGCGCGGGTTCGCGCTACCAGCGTTCTCAAACCTGGGGTTGGTTAAGGCTAGTTTACGACAGCTAATAAGTCAGAAATGACCCTCGCAGCCTACCTCTCTCGTGTTTGTCGCATATGATAGGCAAATATAAAAACGCGAGGGTGAACTGTGAGAGAAGAGAGAAATTAAAAAAATTACCTGTAGAGTAGGATATGCCCCGATCAAGCGACTGGTTCTGGTGGTGAATGTGGTGCATTTCATGTCCCATGGGCAACCCGGCGTCACCACAAGTTTGATCCAAACCAGCAGCCGCGATAGGGCTTCCACCACAACCAGCCCCCTGATCATTCATCATCTCAAACCCGTCACCACCACCACCGCCGGCATTCTCAACGTAGCCCGGAGGACCTGAGTTGCCAAACTGTCCGTCAACGGCCTGGTCCGAAAAACCGCCGTACTGGTGAGAAAAAAGATAGCGACAGTGGTAAAGGAAGGAGCAAGGATATGGTGTGTAGTTGGAGTCAGCAACAGGTAACCCGTGTAACATGTCTTACGAGAATTAGTGGTAACAGGGAGTTATGTGGGTGGGGCCTTACGACCCAGGCCCCCTAACCTTTAACGTTAACCCCAATCCGAACCCTAACTGTAAACATAATCGTATCTTAAACCCGACCCGTAAACCCAAACAGAAAATAAAGCGAATAACAGCTACTTAAATGAAATCAGCAGCCAGTCTTTTATATAAACTAGACCTACTGCACACGGTGTGCTATCCTAAAAGCAGCCCAAATAATAGACAAGGGATGTCTGTTACGGGATTGATCCCAGGAAGAGGACGAGGCGATAAACAAGAAGGCGACCGGCAACGCTAAAAGGAAATGACATGCAAAAGGTAAAGATGACGTAAATCCTGCATTGCTTGCCAACTCTGCCTTGGCCTGGAACCAGATTGAACCCAGAGAGATTGCCAGGGAGATAGACAGGAGGGCCCAAAGGAGTAAGCAAAAGGAGGGAGGAGGAAGTGCAAGGAACGCAGGAAAAAAGGTGTGGAAAGAGTCCACAGCGCGGGAGAGTGCGACAGAACACGAACGGCAGCCAGAGAATGAAAGGAAGAAGGGGCACAAAGAGCGAGAGGTGTAGAAAGGACAAAGAAATACAGAGGGCACGAAATGAGCGAAAAAATAGGATTAAGATGGTGAAGATGCACCAGGAGAACTTCATCCCGCGGCATGGCACTCCTAGACACCCAAGCTTCCCAATAATTTTTGCAACAGTAGGGCGCTGTCGAGAATCGGTGCGCTATAATCTTGCAGAAAATGGACCGTAAGCGAAACTACTTTCTACCAGTGACGTCTCTGGAAAATCAGGTCTGAACTGTCAGATAAACAGCGCGCAGGGGGAAGGGAAGCAGAATTACAGTCTCCGCTAGGTCAGGATTACTTACATGTCGCCCCTCCTGATGTGGGACATAGAAGTTGGAAAATCCGCCACCTCATAATACAGGGCGACCATGTGTTAAATTACAGGAAGTGTAAACAGTCCCGTTTCCTAATCCTGGTTCTAACAAAATGAAAACCTTAACCATAGCGCCAACTCTTAAGACTAACCCTACCCTTTACCTTAATCCTAGATTCACCAGAATTTAGTGCAAAACCACCCGGGTTAGGAACGGTCCTGCCGGAGTGGGTGGCTGATTTCCATCCTTAACCAGCCCAACCGTTTTATCCCCTTCTTCCACTATTTTGAGTTTTGAGAGAGAGAGAGAGAGAAAGAGAGAGAGAGAGAGAGAGAAGAGAATTGAATCAGTTTTTAGAATATATGTTCCAACACTTTAGAATTAAATAAACATGGATGAAAAAGGAAGCCCTTTAGAAGGAGTTAAAAAGGCTAAACCGAGAATGCGAAGAGGGAAGGGGAGGTTCCAAACAAACCTGCTGTTGCTGCTGCTGCATTTGTGCTTCAGAATGCTGGAAGCCATTGCCCTCAGCGGCCGAGGCCTCGACAGCTGCCTCACCCGTCAACTGCTGCTGCTGCTGTTGCTTTCGGCGACGACGCCGATGATGTCGATGACCGCCGGGGAGTGCAGGACTGCCAGTGACACTGTTACCTGTGAGGGTCCCATTCAATCCGGCAGTCTGACTACCCGACTCGGCAAAGCCCAGGTTCATCTGCAAGTGGTGGGTGGGCGAGATGAAAGGTGAAATTAGAAAGACGGCATCGACACACTTCAAGACAAACATGTTATATCCACTGTTTGCAATGGGAGTATTGGTGTCTGGCCGATTTAGTAGTCACAGAAACAAAAACAGAAAACCACCACCGTCATCACAACAAAGCGGTAGTCTCCTTTGGATACTACTACTACTACTACTACTACTACTACTACTACTACTACTGCTACTACTCACTACTACTACTGCTACTACTACTGCTGCTACTACTGCTACTGCTACTGCTGCTACTGCTGCTGCTACTGCTACTGCTACTGCTGCTGCTGCTGCTGCTGCTGCTGCTGCTGCTGCTGCTGCTGCTGCTACTGCTGCTGCTGCTGCTGCTGCTGCTGCTGCTGCTGCTGCTGCTGCTGCTGCTGCTGCTGCTGCTGCTGCTGCTGCTACTACTGCTGCTGCTGCTGCTGCTGCTGCTGCTGCTGCTGCTGCTGCTACTGCTGCTGCTGCTAGCTGCTGCTGCTGCTGCTGCTGCTGCTGCTGCTGCTGCTGCTGCTGCTGCTGCTGCTGCTGCTGCTGCTGCTGCTGCTGCTGCTGCTGCTGCTGCTGCTGCTGCTGCTGCTGGGACTCGAGGATGCTGCTGCTGCTGCGTTGATGCTGCTGCCAGGGCGGGACTGCTGCTGCTGCGGTTACTGGTGCTGTCGCGACTGCTGCTGCTACGTTGATGCTGCTATTGCGGGCTCGGATACTACTAATACTACTACTACTACTACTAATGCTAATATTAATACTACTGGTACTACTTCCAATATAAGTACGACTAATATCGTTTCATCTTGTTCTACCATTGCATTTTATCTTCCTCGAGAAAAGCCTGAGTCATGGAATCCGGGGTGAGGGTCGATGGTGTCTTTAAATTAGACGTACGTGATTTTCTTCGGGCAGAGTATTCAACATGCCATGTGCTTGAGGGTGACAGACGTCTTGCTGTGAGAAGTAGGAGTAAATTGATTCACCGTCAGTGTGATGTCCCATACTGTGGTGGCTGTACGCAGAGGAAAGATCAAAGGATGGGGTGCATGACAAGCTCGTGGAGATATAAACGCAAAACGAGTCATAATGTTAGAACTACAGAAAATGACGGCGAACAAATAGGCAACACAAGTGGTAGGTTCATACCGGGAGGAAATAGTAGATCGGTGCATGCAGTCACTCTCATTTCATGCCGATCTGGCTTGTGAATATCCGAAAAGGAGACGACGGTCAGGGCGCTCAAGGTCCGCTCCAAATAATCCGACTTGCGAGAGAGATAGATGCTTTCCGAAGGTATTCGAGGATGGCCGACAGGAGCAACCAGTGGCAAAGTCAACAACCCAAGCAATTTAGCGTCCACAAAACTAAACCCCGCTACCCCAGGTGAGCTTCGACTGTTCCTTTGATATGCCACCAGTGAATCGCATTTTCGGGTGGGTTCGAACCCCACCGAGGCCACCGAGTTTTTCACAAGTGGGTCAAAAGAATCTATCAAAGCTGGCTATATGGAGGGGTGAAACAAGTGTGACACGGTGAAAGTTCAAAACCAGCACAAACTCTGATAAAGCTCGCAATTAGTAATAAGGGTATTATGCAGAAATAGTGCACACCAATTTACTGGCTTTCCGAGACGAGGAAACCCCGAAGGGTGATTGAGGTAATGAACGCACAACCACCTATCGATCCGAACGCGGCCAAAACGTGATGACAGAGCGGATAACGAGAAAGGAGGAGAGAGCGATGCAAGTATTTTAATAGAGCAGACTGACTCTGTCTTCATTCAGTCGACCACGAACCTGACCAGCACCCGGGGATCAGAAACGTAAACACACAAGAGCATACCGGACACGTGGTTTAAAGGAGGCCGAAGGTCATAACTGACTCGCTACCTAACCTGCTTTTCCATAGTAGGCGAACATCGATTTGTTCTGCCTGCCGAACAAAATAATCTTTGAGCGGGTGGCAGAGAGCACAAACAGGCAAGCACCTAACAAGCCAAACTCCGCCAAGAGAGGAGAACAGAGAGCGTACGACCAAAGGTGTGGATACTTGACCGGGCGTTATTTCAGACCCTTCTGGTCGATGATCTGCAGCGAAAAAGAACTTCAGGTGGCGAGAGGTACACTTCGATGAACAGCTTATGATCGATCTCGTCTGCGAACGAAATACTTGTAAACGTCCGCGTTTTCTGCTTCAGATGGCGGTAACAGATATGACCAGTTAAATGGCGACAGAATCAGCGCACCGTCGATCTATCCGCCTTTTTTCCGATACCCCCCCACACCGCTAACTAAATTGTGGTGGCTGTTGACCTGTATAGTATTTATGAGCAGGCAGATGCTCGCCCTCCACAACCGGGGTCCAACTGAAGGGGGGGGCGAAGGGGGAAGGAAAGAGGGGTGAGGTGTTAAAAGGCAGCAGCCAGCGGGGCGAACTCACCGTATCAAGCCCGAATCGGGTGGGATGCCGCAACCCTGCGGGGACCCGCCATAGAAAGGAGACAGGGGCTGCTGCTGCGGCGAAAGCTGCTGCTGTTGCATCATGAGAGCAGCCTGCTGCTGCTGCTGCTGGTAGATGGGCACCTGCGGGCCGGGGCTCATGGCATAACCGGGTGGCCCTCCGCCACCACTCACGTACTGCATAGAGGGGGGAGGTCATATGAAGCGCCTGTTGGCTTCCGTGAAAGTAGGCCGGCGGCTGGGGGATAGGGCCGGTCGGTGAGTTGTCCATGCCCTGTGGAGACATGGGAACACCACCTCGCACAAGGAGGGTGGCTGTTGTCGGGGGGGGGAGGGGGGGATAAAGGGCAGAATGGCAAATTCATTTCAAAAGAACGCCAGAGCAAAGTGAGCAAATTATTACCGAAAGAGGTACCTTCCAACACATAGAGTCTGGGCGCTTGTTGGGATACAAGTACATGGGTTATCTACTGTTGAACAGGAAATTATCTATGGCTATCTCCTGTGAACTATCTGACCTACTTGCATGTCGCTGCTTCCTTCGTTTTTTTTCCTTGCCCAAATGAAGTGGACTTTTTTGTTTATTCAAATGGATTTGATCTTGAAACTGCGCGTCAACCGTATTGGTAAATTGTTCATGTGCATTCTTGTGAACCATGCTAGCGCGGTTGCACGTTTTTTTGTCTAGAGTTGGGCGTTCAATTCAGCCGACTCCTTTGTATGGACTATGGGTATCCATCGCTGAGGTTTGTACCTAGTTTATGCTTCATTATTTACAAATAGTACCGTAATACACCCAATTGGGGTTTGCTTTTCGAGTTGACGTACGCGCTGCTCTGGGATACCGAATCGTCGCTAATAACACGTTTCATGAACGGAGCGAAGGCAGTATGTGCCTAGTCTCCATCTGATGCCCAAATACGCACTTGGAAAATTGGACCGCTCTGAGCATACAGAGTGCAACGAAACCATGACAGCCTGTCTGGCAGAAAATCGTACGAACCTCTGAACGGATTGATTATAACAGCTGTCACATCCAAAAAGACCGAGTTTGGAATTTGTCACAAACTTTACAAGACGCGCTATGGACAAAAAAATACGGTCCTAGGGGACTCAGATCGGCACGCGACAACACGGGTAGCCCGTTCACTCAAATTGAAATGCTCAGTGATTCGACCTGGTCACCCACATCTCCTAGAGAAGACACTGAAAAAACTCCCTCCAAGGTCAAATGCTGATGCCAAAGATTTGGCGCAAAATGCGAAAGGCGAGAATGAGGGAAGAGGGTTCGACCAACTTACGATCCAAGCTGCTACAGGCGTCATGCATTGATCCACCAGAAGGAGCTTCTCGCTTCAGAGAGGTGGCCGAAATGCTCGAGCCAGCCGGTCCACCACCATAGTAGCCCGATTGATGACTCTGCCGTCGCGTCATTGTGTCCACAGGGTGCTGGGCCGGCAGAAAGGCCGACGGGTTTCCGCCGGGGTACTATGCCAGGGAGATAAATAATTTGCAGTGAAACAATCAAATGCAATGAACGCAGAAAAAAAGAAGTAAACGTTACAGAGATACAAAATGCACTAGTACTGGCTCACCATGCAGGACTGTTGTTGTTGTTGTTGTAGAGCCTGCTGATACAGCTGCTGCTGCTGCTGCTGCTGTTGTTGTTGATAATAGTCGCGTAGCAAACTGGCTTGCTGCTGGTCTTGACAAGCGAAGTCCGGGCTGAGCACTTGTTGGCTGCCGTACTGCTGTTGGCCCATCAGGAAGGCCACCGGCGGTAGGGGCTGTTGCTGTTGTTGACGCAGGTAACGACCCGCTGGTCCTCCTGGTAGGGTGCCACTCTGGAAGACTGGAGTTCCCGCCGGGGGCGGAGACATGAGGAGGGAGTGGTGCGATTGGTGGTGGTGGTGGTGGTTCTGTTGTTGTGACGTGGGGTAGTAGGGCGAGTAGAAGCCACCACCACCGACTCCGCCGGAGAGATGCATGGCCGAGCCGGCAGGCATCATGGGTCCAACGGCATTGTGAGGTAGAGTGTTCATGGCAAATTGCTGCTGCTGGTGCTGGTGTTGCAGCAGCTTCTGTTGTTGGTCGGGCTCACTGAAGTTAGAGCGCATTAGAGTGTCCATAACCATGGCGTTACCGCCACCGCCACCGCCACCGACGCTACCGACCTTGCTGTTGGGCGAGGGCGGTCGGTGCAACAAGTGCCCTCCCTCAGAGGTGGAACCATCGTGCTGCTGTTGTTGATGCTGCTGCTGTTGTTGTTGGTTGGCATACTTGTCGGACTCCTTGAAACCGCATACGAAGCCATCTTGGAGAAAAGAGAAGGGGGGAGGGGAAGGGAAGGGAAAAGAACAAAAGTTTCTAAAAGCTACGTGCTGAACATTGAGGGTGTCGGTGAAGGGATCTTGTTAGTGGTGGTGAGGACGATGGTAATGGTGATGATGAGAGAGAGAGAGAGCTACGCTTTATTTTTAAAGTAAAATTCCAAAACTTTCAGCAAAAAGGTCCTCCATTCACCGTGAACAATCGTCCTTGAATGCATCTCAAAATATCGATCAATTTGGACTTCCTTCAAAATTGTGCCAGCGTAGTGCGCTGATGAGCTCATTTTTGTTGTTCAAATAAACAAATAGTGTTAAATTCAAGTATATAATGGTTGAAATAGGCCAATCAACGTACATAGACTGGAATGATCATTTCTGGCTTATTAGCCGTCATCAGCCAGTCATACCCTATCCCAGGTGTTGCGGCACCCGAGGCTCGAACCTCCGACCTGCTCATTAGAAGGAAAAAGTTCTAACCATTGAGCCAAGGGGCAGTACGGGAGGAATGATTCCCGTAACCGATCAGTCAGCGTCCATCTACCAATGCTACTATCCCCGATCGAAACCGACAAGGCAGTGCCCGTGTCACAATAATTAGAGGCCCTCAGGCGGTGACTGGTTATGGCTGACTGATGACAGCTAATAAGCCAGAAGTGGTCATTACAACCTCCGTTGCCTATAATACCAGTCGCTGTGCGGCTGCTGGTGGGGTTTGAGAGTGGGCCCCAAGACACAACGGGACGAGTATGTTCCGTAACCGATCGGTGAGCGCCCATCCATCAACTGCTGGAATGTTGATTATACGTCGCTAAGGCAACACCCAGCTCACCAGTTCTCTCCATGAACCCAAAGGAGGTGCTGTCCGTTATTTGGACAGAACGGGCTGTGCTGTATATCTTTTGGACCAAAACGGGAGGCAGCTTGATGACGACACGCCTTCATCTGGCAGCGCAAAGTCCGCGTGAGCTACATGCCGCACCCGTCACTACGCACAACGCCAACGGGAGCTGATTGGCAAGCTCGGACAGTCGAATGATGCACGAGGGAGAAAAGAGGGAATCAGATTGACACGGTTTCATCCATCCATAATGTATACTATACTATATATAGTATGTGCTATACTATACTATACTACTCACTATGCTTAATCTGGACGTGCCTCCAACTACCACGAGACGACAAAAGTCCTGTCTTCTAAGGCTACCAACTAACGAGATAATTCGATCCTTCTCGGGGCTGAGAATCCAGCTGCAATGGCGCATTCTTAATGTAGCCTTTATAGCACTCTCGCGGATGTGAGATGCGCGCCGTTCTCAGAAGAACCTGGTACATGCCATCGGGATCCGGTCAGTCATTACGCTCGAGCCCACTTCTGATAGTATCGATAGTACCTTGCAATCGGTGCCAAGTGGGTGAGGGAGAAGTGTATCAGGTAGATGCTTAACAAGTCGACCTAAATATAAACTATTTAACGCGCACATCCCCTGTTCCGCGTGCCCACCTCTTCGTGGGGCACGCGATGAACGTCGTCGCTCGCGGCCATCGTTTAGTGCCGGAGTACCACTCAGACTACTTGGGAGGGTCTCCGGTCTCCAGCCAGGCCAGCTAAGCACCTAGGAGTTGACTAAGACTAGACACGATATCGGGTCCGGTGCAAACCTACCGCAGGTCGAAAAATATCCCTTAGGAGTGCATGGCAAGGCACGAATGTCTTGAACGGTCAGATCAGTGGGACTAATGTAAACACAGTAATAAGGGGGTGGGGAACTGAGAGGGTTGAGATGTGAGGAAGGGTGAGGGAGTAGAGGGATAAAGACGAGGAAACAATAAGAAAAAGAAGGAAATAAGTCAAGGGGGATAGGCGCGCAGGAGAAAACGTACTTTGTTTGACGCGCTGACGCCTGCGATCCTTGTGCTGGCGCCAGATGCACATGACAATGAGGATGACAATAATGAGGAGCATCAAAAGTGCCAGCGAGCCGAGAGCGATAAATATCACCTTGTTGTTCATGAATGCGTTCATTAAACTGAATCGCGAACGAGGAGGAGGCTGCAAGGCACACAAGGTAAGTACATGGAGCAACCCTCGGAGGAAACAATATGGAGGGCATACACGCACGCACACAAACACAGGAAAGAAAAAAAAAGATGCAGAAAGCGGTGTTGAGGGCACTTACTGGAAGTATAACATCAAAGGGTTCAGAGAAGCGCGTAATCCGACGCACACCATTATCAAACTTGACGCCATAAACAACCACCTGGTAGTTATAGGAGGCGTTCAGGTTGTAGATGAATCCCTCCTGAAAGAGTGGGTAGATGAGTCATTGGAAAGCATACATTCACTGTTGGATACGTGAAAAGTGACACTTAAATGCAGTTCCAAAATCTACTGAGGGGGTTTTAGAGGTTGAAGTCAACCGGAAGTCGGGGCATCTCCATTCAAAAGCACCACCTAATGGGTAGCAGTAACTTGCATATAAATCTACATTGGTCGGACAATGCGTGCGTAGCATCTAACCCACGTTCCCTTTAAACCTCTATTCTCTCCAATGGTCAGACAAAGGCAAGATGACTGACGACTGACGTGTTTTCGGTGGCCAATGAGGGTAAACCCATGCCTAGGTGTGTTACAAATGTGCTGCTTCCTACACTCTGCTCTATCGTGCTCAGACAAGGCGTGTGCGGCACGCGTAGACGGGCTGTTTATTTTTGCCAGCCACTGCACCCGATCCTGCCTCCGGTATTTTTGACTCTGGTTTTGCCGCGGGAGAGAGACAGTGTGGGAGATGCTGCCAAAGTCTACTATCATTATCAACCAATTCTGGCGCATTTTACCGTCCCTGCATTTGTCACGCTGCGGTGCACACAGGGAACATCGTCAGTAAAGACAGTCAAACTTTCGCTTCATACACGCACCCAAAACAGATTTCATGGTCGTGGATTGAACGATGGTCAGAAGCCGTTGCAGCCTAACGGCCTTCCCATCACCGCGAGGTATCCGGTTACTCAGCAACCTTCGAAGTGCGTTTTAAGTGTAGCGTAAGTGTGTAAAAAAGTTCCAGATTTTCACATTGAGGAAAGTATGGTACTGGCACCTGCGCTCTCGCAGCCTCCCGGACTGTGTAGTACAGCGAGCTAAGCGACGTCTTGCCGAGAATGGCCAGATGCAAACGCGATTTTGTTTGACGGAATGGCTGCTGTTGTAGCGGGGGATGTTCGCAGTTCGTCGCTTTTGGGAAGCGTAATCCACTTTCCTGAGCTGAAACTCAAGCAGCAAGGAAGTCTTCCGATAAAACACCCAAAAATTATCCATGCCTTCACCTACATGAGGTCCGTTGCTGAAAGCGCGAAACGTATGCTAAGGTCACACAACATAGGCCTTCTAAGTCAACTGAGGTCATTATATTTCGACTGTTCTAGTAGCCCAAGGGTTGGCTACCGTTTCGGGACACGTCATCTGCCGCGTGGGCTGTCATTGCTGCCTGGTTAAATACAGTGGTAGGACCCGTAAGTATTTACAGACAAGTATGCACATGCATGTGCCTTGAAGATGAAGCGAAAGAACGTGAGATAAAATGCGGCCAAACGCAATGACGGTAACGGCAGAACGTTCACTTCAAAGGCTACAAAACACGCTAGTGCGAGTAGAAAGCCAAGCGGAGAAATAATCGAGGTTCAGCAATCTTGCAGTCACTCGATCAACCATAGAACCAACCTACAAGCAGCACCCATTAATTAATAGACACTGTACGAACATGTAGAGTCATTCGTCGTGAGGGTGAAGTAGCTAAACGTCGAGATTCACACAGTCTACATCTACTATGAGTGAAAATAGGGTCCAAGAGATATCTCAGCCCCTGCTCCCTGCCACGTCTGCCTTCACCATGCTGTCACTTGGGTCTCGCGTATCTTATACGATTCCGATGGGCGACAAAACTCATAAAATGTAATTACTAAAATCTGAATGAGCCTTGGCATATTTTGTTAGGCTAGTTTGGGTCGCAAAAGGTCTTTTGCTTTGAAGGTGAATTAATTCCACAGCCATTTACAGGACATCCTGATGGCCATCAAATTCGGTGGGTTGAAATTCTGGAGGTCAACGGCGGATGCCATCAACAGCAAGGTGATGGCAGACATTGTGAAAGATGCCTTCGGTTACAACGGCATTCAATGAGGTCGATTGGCAACTGTGGTTATGTAGGATAAGGCATAGTGCTCCTGTTCACCACGCAAAAGGGGTCAGATTCGGATAAAACTTGAGACTATTTTTTTACGCCACAGTCAGTCTCTCCTGCAATTTATTTTTACTACTGCCAATAGCCCCACCTGAATCTCAATGAAAATATTTTCACAGACATCAACGGAAACTGACACAAGGTACAAGTATATATATATATATATATATATATATATATATATATATATATATATATATATACCGACAAAGACAAGGGAGACATGTTCCTTAAGCAGATCGGTTAGCCCCACACTATCCATTGGATGCACCGTTCTTCTGATCCATTATATTCAGCCCTAAATGTGTGACTTACAATATCTCCGTTTTCTGAATTGCTGGTTTTTAGTAAAAAATAATTATTTGCGAGCGAAATTATGTCTTCTTTTTAAGAAGGGTGGTTAATACAAGATTATAAAAGAGGCGGGACGCGGGATGAACGAACCAGGCGACAGGATTACTTTTTGTGGATTTACTTACATTGCATGACTTATGCCAACTGTCCATGATTAGTCTTCTCTGCTGGTGTGGGTCGTTGCTAGCCAAGTACTTCACTCCACCCCCTCCCCACCGTCCTTCTGCGCGGGTCTCAACTGAACAGGAAAACCCAGCTACCCACTCTGAGTATGGAAACGAGGAAGCCTTCGAAACGGCGCTATGAATACCGTTCGGTGTGGGCACGCAGCGCTCCAGTTAATAAACTCTGAGAGGGGAGGCTCATCAACTTACCATCGGCACCGGTGTCTTAAAGAGAACGTTTTAGCGAAATGCCTCAAATGTTAGACGGCTTGTGAACAGTAATCTCCGCCAACAACCGATTTCATCAACTTCCTGCTACTGCCGTTTCGGCATAACACAACTGCAACGGGTTCTCCCCAGTCATGGGTCTTCAGGCGTTTCCACCTGCAGGTTGCGATATAATTCCAGATTCCGATTTCAACATCATAATTTTATACATTTTTGGATTCAAAAGTAAAGTCCTTTAAACCAGATTCGTTGGGCCGGGTCCACATGTTCTTAGTACCATGTACATTTAGTAATGG
The DNA here is from genome assembly GCA_017591395.1 of Schistocephalus solidus. NCBI lineage: Eukaryota > Metazoa > Platyhelminthes > Cestoda > Diphyllobothriidea > Diphyllobothriidae > Schistocephalus > Schistocephalus solidus. The sequence continues at coordinate 140,754 of WEDG01003291.1, read as the reverse complement.
TAAAGAAAGCGAAAGAACAGCACAGGAAATGCGGTGGACAAGGCTGCATCAACTTACTCGGGCAGTGGAACCGTTGACCTGAGTTGCTTGGTAGACACCGTACTCGGCATTGGATGCACTGAGATCAACATCACCATTGCCGGCAGCATCATTATCGGCTGACGGAATCTTCGAGTCCATGGCCGTCTCACCGGAATCCGAATTGCGCTGTACGGTGCGCGCGAGAATGAGGAAGAAATCCGGCTTGAAGACGGCCTCGGGGGAACCTGTGATGGAATCAACATGATCACCACTACTACCATTGCTGTCCCCGGAGTAATACCAGGTCACATTGAGGCGGTCATCCATCTAAAAGAAGAGGATGCAGCAAATAAGGGGGATTTAGGGGTGCATGCGCATCGGTACAAACACCGGCTGACAAGAGAAACTACTTGGGGCGGTGACATAAAAGGAGAGAGTAAACTAGAATCTAGCCGATCTATATAAGCCTGAAAATCCGCGGCAGCAAACCATCCAGCGTGACGAGATGCAATCCGTGGTATCATCGAGGCCGGCTAGATCAGGCATGATCGCAGCCACACCAAGTACAAGTACATGCATCCAAATTTACAAAAGGAGGACTAAGAGTGGACTTGGGGATTTCGATCAAACTACCATGGAAGGGGGTGGATACTGCGTGTGCACGAAGGGAGGGCGTTATGAAAGGTCTTTAGCTACAGAAAGTATACAACAGTGAAGAGGAAATGGATTCGATCTCAAAGACGACAAAGAGTAAACATGTAGTGCAGTCGGTGAAACTCGACTTACGTAGGGTTGGACCGAGAGGATCTTGGGTGGAGGTGCGGTGCTGATGTGTTCAGTGCTGACAGTCTCCGACCACTCCGAGGGCGGAACGAGGTCCAGCCCGGTGTCGGTGTCTAAGGCACGCACACGAAAACGGAATCTCTTGCCCGGCTTTAGCGGCGGACTGATCAAAAAAGCATAATGACCCTTCCACTGTAAGAGAATAAAACAACAGTAAAAACGCTATAAACCTCATAGTCGTCAGCAGCAATGCAGAAGAGTTTGTCAAACAGTACAATACTCGGTATACAGCTCCCTACACCATGATCATCCTCCTCATCCTCCCCAGAAAGACAAGACCGAGGTGACAGCTGAGATTTCGGACAGACAAGACGTCAGTTGGCTGAAATGCCAGTCAAGTGATTCGCATATGCCTGTGACCGACGAAGAGGCGCGCGAGGACAAGTGAATATACTAATGAGATGGAAGGGTTATTGAGGTTGTAGCGTATGAGAAGTATTGTGTGGTTCAGGCCGACAAGAGGAGGGACAGGGAACGAGAACAGCAGCTTTTTGCACTGCAGCTTTCACTGCCATTCAGTTCATTTGCTCGCATAAGAACAACCTGCCAAGGAAAGACCTAACAGCAGCTAGTAAAACAGTTCTGATAAACCAGAGGGGAAGTCTGCGACCCAAGAAAGTTGGCGAGGGAAACAAACGTGCCAAAGCCTACAATTACACGTAAGATATGAAACACAAGTGAACATTTTTTACGCAGACTATACCCACGAGTGGAAACTCATTGCAGCACGCCAGCCGCCAAATGGGACGAGAGTTAAAATCCCTGGGAGTTTTTTGGAGACAACGGCTTTTCACGAGCGCTCATTTAATGGAATCGAATGCCAGCCGGAGCATTCCGTATATGAAAAGGGTTTCGGAAACCATAGTAAGATCCTTTAAGCCCCTTAGGAATAGGAGATGCCTGGAGGTCTAGCTCAACAGTTCGTCAGCAAGCGATGTGACCAAAAGACACTATCTCTAAACAGGATAAATCGACCGTTGTCTACCGAATTCAGTGCGGCTGCGGGATGTGCAACCACGTCGGAGAAACCGGCCGATAGCTACAAACGTGCATGCATGAGCATCAGTTGGCTGCACGAAGGTTGGATCGAAAGTCAGAGGTGGCAATCCAGGCTGCACAGATGGGTCACGTCCTTAACTTTGATGTCATTGAAATCGTGAGCCCAGGCGACGTTCAGTCAACCACCACATTAATTTGCCCACCCCCTATCTTGTTTTACGAGTCCTCTTAACAGGAGACCGCCACGGCGTAGAACAACCTGGGCCAACAAGGGCGGGAAGGAAAAAAACCGTTGTGAGAGGCCGGTTAAGTTACTCAGAGTGTATTTTTGTTGGGTTGGGGTTAATTTGACGGTTAGGTTTAAGTCTATGGTTAAAGGTTTAGTTGGGGTAAGTTAGAATTTAAGGCACAGGAATATTTACCCTTCCTGGAATTAGCGCAGGGCCACCTCATGTGTGCTATTTGGGCGACCATATGCGTAATCCTTACCCAGAGACGTGCAAGAAGTGCGTAGTCAAAGAATTGTACGTCGGGATAACTCGGCCAGTTGTTCAAGCCGTCTCCCCCGGATCTGTCAGTCGTATGGCCCTGACGATCATTCGCTGAAAAGGACTGTTCACCATTTACATATGACCAGAAACAATTTATAGTGTTTCGTTTGTTTCCGTCGCCTTAGCTTGAACATGAAGTTGATGGCGACCTGACGGGATAACTCAGACCGCGTAGTCGGCCCAGTGTGTCTGCATGGAGTGGCTAACCGGCGGACTGACAGTCAAACTGCAATGGCTCCTTAATGTGGCCTTTAGGACAATCCCACTCAGTTGGGATCCGAGCCGCGTGTGGCGGTGGCATACCTAGGGGCGCCTCCGACCGCACCAACCCACCTGCGCCCTCTACCACCTCTGGTCTTTTTGACGGGAAGAGTGAGAGGGAAGAGAGAGAGAAGAGACAGAGAGTGCGGCAGGTGCAGCGAAAGTCTACGCCACTGTAATATAATTCACGCGCAAGTGACATCCCTGCGCCACCTTGCTGAGGAGCACACAGTAGGCCTCGTCGAAACCGACGGTCATATGCAGGGCCAGTTAGTCTCATTTGTGATGGTGGGCGGATCAGTGTGCACTCCTTCTGATGAATACATACAGTTTGAGCAATGAGGACGTACCGCATCGTCGACAAGCTGAGGGTCAGTCCAGGTGGGAGGATCAGGCTCCACCAATCCCACCAGAGCCGGGTTAACGGTCGGTTGACTGGTCTGAATGGCGTACTCAACCCTAAACAGGGCGTTAATCGGTTGCTGAAGGGTGCGTTGGTCGTACAGCTGTCGATGCTGCTGCTGGGCAGCAGCACCTCGGAGCAGGGTCTCCTCACTCACTTTCCACACCATGTAGACAGCTAGGTTGTCGAAGAGTATCTCCACACGCGGTGTCATTTCGCTGGTGGTGGCTAAAAGGAAAAAAAATAAGTGGAGGGAAGGAAAATTAATGGGAGAGAGGAGGAGAGCAACAACTCTGCATTTGAAATGCCAAATAAGCACCAAGACCCAGCGAGACCTGTGCAACGGCAGCACTATTTCTTCGCCCATAAGGTGGAGGGGCCGGGAGGGGGGGGTTAGCGAGGCGTTTAAGCCAAACCCCAACACATTCAACAATTAATGGAGACGAGAATAGGCGTCCACAGTCGTTAGGGCACCTCTGCTAGCAGCGGTCGCACTTGAGAGTCAATTCTCCGTCTGCGTATTTTCATGCACATCAAATAGAATTACTGCAAAATAGGGGGCTGATGCGCGCGCGCGTTAAGAGGAGAGAGTGCGGTCATCGCAACTGGCCTCTCATTGGAGGATGCTAAGGGCATGAGCGAAAAATACAGTCCAAGCTGCAATTGGTCTGTAAAAAAAGCATCTGTGTGTGTGTGTGTTTGCCGTGGCTTGGAAGGTTGCCAACTGACGGGAAAACTCGGACCGCGTCGTCAGCCCAATGTGTGTGATGTGCGCAGTGGCTGACTAGCGGACTGAGAGTCAGGCTGCAATGGCTCCTTCTTAATGTGGACTTTTTGGCACTTGCACTCCGTGGGATCTGATGGTACGCCGAGGGGCGACTCCGGCCACGCCACCCACCTGCGCCCTCTCTCAGATCCGGTCTTCTTAACTTTGTCTTGACACCGGGCATAGGTGGGGGAGGAGAGAGGGCGGTAGATGCAGCACAAGTCTATCATCACTTTAAACTTAATCACGCACAAGTCACCGTCCCTTCACCACCCTTTCGTTGAGCATACGGTGAACATCATCGGACCACGACGGTCAAATCGTCCTGGTTGTGTGTGTCTACGGAGATTTCGCAACGGGTGCGCGCTGACAGGGAGGTCGAAAATGACGCTACAAGGACAATTTGAAGAAATCTCTGAAGCAACTGCAAATCAACCCGGCGACCTGGGGGACCTCACCCAGGATAGACCGGCATGGAGACGATCCGTGAAGACTGGTTCAGCAATCCATGAGGCCAAACGGATTGCCACCGCCAAGGCCAAAAGAGCGGAACAAAAGTCACCAGTGGCCCGGATCAACATCGCCAATGCCCAGGCCCTTCCAATATGCCCGCGCGAATCGGCCTGGTCGGACATTTTCGGACAAAATGCACCACAATCCGACAATTCCAACTTCTACGTCTAATTCTGCCAACCCTCCTTCAGACTCCCCCACCCTCACTCTTCGCATCAATTCCCTTACTCCCACCATCATAGAGACCACATCCATCTACTCATAACCTGTTACCTCCCCCACCGCCACCGTCGCCGCCACCACCACCACCAACATCAGCGATGGCGACTCTCTCCTAAACTGTCCTCAATGAGACCGCACATTCACCTCACGCATCGGCCTGGTGGGTCACTTGCGAATCCATCGTACAGAGACTGGTGAACCAGTGCCTGGAGCACCAACACACAGCAGAGATCGCCGCCTCCACTGCCCTCAATGGCCTTGCGCATTCACTCATCGCATGGGCCTATCCTTTCCCCGTGTCTTGTTTAGGCGGCCATACAAGGCGTCCTTATCCAGTACACCCAAATGAAAGGGGACATTTAAATAAACAGAGAAATGTTCCGTAACCCTAGAATTATACTTTTAAAAACTGATTTCTTCTTTCTGTTATGTTTCAACTCATCTGTTGGCCAGGATCGAAGAATGCCGACAAAGTGTTTCAAGAGCTTTCGCTTTGCCTATCGCGCCTTTAATCGGAAACCTTTTTTCTTTCCTGAATGAAAATTTCTCTAGCGATAGACACGGACTCCCCTCCCCCATCAGTCAGCAAAAAAACTAATCTAACCTACACATCTAGTTCACATCGGAGGGGCAGACCAGCCTCCCTCAGAGTGCTGCGTTAGCGACCATGCGCGCTTTTGATCTCGCGATAATGACCGACAGATAGTATCATGCATGTATTTGCATGTTTGGGTGTGAAGCGCATTTGTTTCACAGAGCTGGATGGGATTGCCATGGACACAAAAGAGAGCAGATGATAAAAGCAATCTCATGTTCCAACGCCGAGCACTGTCTGGGACCAGAAACAGGACCATGTAAACTCGCGCTGGGCGGATGGGCTCCAGACGAGATCCATCAAATGAGCCGTAGACACTTTGGCAGCTGAATTTCATCGGTGCTCATTGTGGGGGCCGAAAAGATCAATGTGTGCGCGTGTGCTCGCTTATTCGTAGGTGAACAAGTAACCCAATCGGCAACAACGGGGATGGTCAGGCGGCGATACAGCACCCCACCCCCTCCCCGTGGACCGTCGGCGGAGTGAGTGTAACCGTTAAAATTTTGCTCTCAGGTGCTAGCTGGGGTTGCAATAAAATATTTTTTTATTTCGACAAGATTTGGTGGACAGTGTTGAGGCAAAACCGGCAAGGGAGGAGGCGCTGTTGCGCAAAATAACACTCCATACATTACACTACGGTTGAATGAGGACCTAAAGAGCAGAGGTTTCGAACGTACCCGCCCTACGGTCATCGGCCTGGCACTAGCATACGTCGAAGGGGCTCGACATGGCGGGTGCTTGCTTGCTCGCGTGACCCCTGTCATCCTATTCAAAAGTTAGTCTGCGGCGAAAAATTATACTGGTATTAAATGACCGACGTACCACCCTCGAAACTACCAAAAGTCAGTATCCAGTTGGGACACAGACATTGCTTGATGCATGGTACATGATGTTTTCTTCAGAAAACCTCCTAGTTTGAACGCACGAGTGCAGCACAGCATCAGAGAAACAAATTAACTGACATACTCGATGTTCCGGTACGCCTAACTACCCGGAATCGCAAATTCGGACGGTAAGTCGGAATTCGAACCAAGATAGGCGCGGCACGGATATGCCCCCCCCCCACACCAACCCAAATTAAGATTTTTGTTTTTTATATACTCAAGAATACCACAGTATCTCTCCTAGCAGCAGCTATTACCACCCTTTTCTTGTTGCAGGTGGTCTTGTACCATAGTTCAAGGTGGGGAGGGGGTGGAGGGGTTCACACATCCGTGTCCGATCCCAAGGTTTTTCGGACAGGTTTGCTTTGTCTTCTAAATACAGACGCATATCTGAAAGTGCTTCTACCTGCCACCCATACACGCTTGCCAGGGCAGCGAAAAATCCATAGGACAAGGAAAATGGAAAAATAGGTGAGCACTTACCCGCTGGCTGGACGGGTTGGCGAGGATGCAGGGGAACAAATCTCGTCAGGTCGGCAGCTGGAAGGAAAGGAAAAAAGGTGAGTGATTGACACCGTCGAAGTCTTTGCTACTATAACAACGTTAACCGACTCCATTCCATGACACCATCTCTTCGTTTGGTTTCTATTGGTCGGTGAAACCGAGCTTATTTAAGCTGCTCGCCATCACGAATTTACTCCTAGAGCAAAATGAATTGGGCAGCAGGAAGGCCAGACTGACGTCCAAAGGGCCAATCAGACACTAGCGTGATGCAAATTCCTCGTAAATACATAAAGGTGAAGCGTAAGTCTCACTTCTGATGAGGATTATGAGGAAGGAGTTGACGCAATCACTAAGACAAGCACTTTATTCGCCTGACTTTTCGGATTCACGCTCGAACACATCATCAGAGATATCAAGCAGCAGATATGGGTGCTTCGTACACAGGGAGTTGTAGTCCTAAAGTTGCAACTCCCTGTGTACGAATTACCCATGTCTGATGCTGTCTCTGATGATGGGTTCGAGCGTGTATCCGAAACTTTAGGCGAATAAAGTTCTTGTCCCAGCGATCAAATCCACCTCTTCTCAATTACTGCCTGATGGTGAAGGCCTAGTGGCTCTCAAAACGTCAGGATCATTGGTTTTCAAGTCTCGAAATGACGTTTCATTTCAAGCAAACGGAGTTTAAATGGAGTCCAAGCCACCCGCACTTTAGGAATCCTGATGCCCGAATTTGTTATCCATTCACACCAACCCTGCACTCATTTCTTGCTCTTCCGCTTGTGAAGCAATTTTGCCGGATGAGGCCCATCACCTAGTTGCCGGGAGACCTCGCGCGGCATTCCCTCTCAGACGCAGACGGGAGTTGTATACGTGGCTGTTTGTTGGCTGGAAAACACTGCTGGCATAACTACCGCGGTTCAGGTGCATTGTTTACAAAAAAAGGACTATATCATCGCGGACGAGCGGTAAAGTCGAGTGCACTTTAAGACCGTAAAATTCCGCATTCACATTCTAAAGTACCCCCACATTCGGGCTCCTGGCGTCCAGTAGTCGCTCATAACACCATAACCAGCTGCCCAGAACGATACTGTACGGGCAGTTTACCGGTAGGTTCATAGTTTTCTTCAACTTCAAAGGACAATTTGGGAAAAAGACAAAAGGTTTCTCCAAGGAGGGAGCATCCAGGGGTTAGAGGATAGCAGTAAATGGTTAAAACTAGAAGACCGACCGCATGCAAAAATTTAACTGAATTTAAAAAGCAAAAGAAAATTGGCAAAGGCTAAAAATAAAATACAACGGGAGGGGGGGGGGTGGTGGTGGTATACCTTTGGACACAATTTCATCAGCATGGAGAGAGAGGATGGCCGAGGCGGAGACCCACTCGTCAGTCTTGCCGTCACGAGTTAACGATCGCACGACACACTGGTAGATACCCAGGTCGCTCTCCTTCACTGACTCGATGACTAACGCCGAGGCTGTAAAGAAGGGGAAACGGGCATGAATAGATGATGAACAACCAGGTTGAGTAAAATTCTCGCTCCGTGGCACCTGGGCACTCAATCTAGAGCAGGCAATCGTACAGCGAGCAGGAATGACACCAACAAAGGCAAAGGAAACTACGAGGGCGATTTATGGTTGGTTAAACCATTGTTAGCAGGCCATACCCAATACAAGGTTTAGAGATCTGGGATTCAAACCCAGATTCTTTGGTCACTGGTCGTCTCCAACTGCGACGCTCTACCCACTGATGAGTCGAAACCCTCGCAGTTGTGACACTTAGCAGCACGAAATACGTTGCGGCGGGAAGAATGGGAATATTACGCTGTATGGGAATTGCAGCTCAAGCTTTAATGTAAAATTTCCGGCCTGAACGTTTGCGTCGAATAATATACTTCCAGTTTGCACATGAACTTCTGAGTACACTAGGATGCTTAAAATATATGTAAGTATATCAGGGTAATCAGTTCGAAAATAATTAAAGGCGGGACTTGGAGATAGGTGCATCGAGAGCACTCTCGCGTAGCTACAAGAAAAAAATTCGGAAAGAATACTGAATAACAGAAACGAATCACCTTCAACGTTAGTTAGCACCCTTGAAAGCAACCGGTAGAGCAAGATGTCCGTGGCTATGGCCATCTGACGACGGCCAATAATCCAGAAGTGGCCATCATGTCTACCTTGTTTTGCACGTATTTAATCTGCATAAGTATACGACAGCTGGACCATCGTTTTCGACCAGATCCACCATGTGCCCGCACAGTAAGTTGGGCGCCGCGATGGTGAACTGCGCGTGAATTACTTCACAGTGGTAGCAGACTTTCGCAGGATCTACCTCACACTTGCCTCCCTCATTCACCTGGGCCCGATGTCATGAGCATGACAGCCCATCGAAAGACAGTTGGACCGTCGTTTTCGACTATGTGTACCGCATACACAACAGCAGGGTGGTGCAGGAATGGTGAATTGGGTTGAATTATAGTGAGAGTAGACTTTCCCTGCATCCACCTCACTCTCTTCTCTGTTCCACACCCCCCCCCATCCCCACCTGGTCCCGTTGAACACAGGAGGCAACAAAGCGCATGCATATACTGAGGGTGGAGAGGGGGTCGTTCCCCGGTCTAGTTACAGTACGAAACAGGTCGGGTCCTTTTGTCGCAGAGCTAGCCATGATGCAGACCCAGTTAGTGTCACGTCCTCATGGACCGGTCTCCCTCCTCCCTGTGAAGCCCGCACCCGTCCGGGGAAGGTGGGCGGCGGTGTACCGAATTTTGGGACGGACTGGCAATTTACTTCAAGGTGGGCTGGCCGGCCACACACCCACAACTGGCGGCGTGAATCATCAAACACCTGTGCGGAGACGGGCGCGGACCCGCATTGGCAGCGCGGCGACGACAACCTGATAGCACGGTGGCGGTCTACGAGGGCGATGAGGCATTGTGTGCGCGAAACTGGAAGCCAAAACAAACATCAACAGGTGCCGCCACAGGCGTCGGGAGGGAAACGCTTGCACTGCTGTGGAACTGTCGCCAGGACGCCCAGGGGCAAAGTAGCCGGCAAAAAATGAGCCCTGTTTGCGCGTGTGGGGTCCGGGGTCAAAGTTGATAGTAGCTAACAAGAACACAAACAAATCATATAATTTGATTGATATACATATTAACATCGAAAAAACTCGATTCCCGTGGTTTTGACCAATGCAAAGATTAATTTGATCCCGCGCAGAACACGCGATATATTGTTTGGGGGTAACATTTTTTTAGACAGAATGACTACCAACAAAGAAAAGAGAGACTGGAACGACCATTAGCCAGCAATGCCTAACCCGGGGTGCTGCGGCACCTGAGGCGCGAACCCGCGACCTGTTTGAACAGACTACGAGCATATTAAAATATATGTTCATTGAGGATAAACGGTGATGGGTTCGAGCTGAATCAAAAAGATCAGGCGAAAAGTGCGTGTCCCAGCGATCGTGTCTACCTCCTGGGACTCCCATTTTCGCTTGCATCAGCAGTTAGGGTTGTGGTGAAGGCTACAGATACCGTCCGCGTCAGTGGAAGAGGGCTCAAGCTTCGAGTAAACAACCCCGGAAATAAGAGAATTGCCTTCTAGTAAAAACATTCTTTACGGTTTTACTAATTGATTGGGTTGAAGATCGCTTAGAAAATTTTAGTCGAAGTCACATGTGAAAACTTCCGGTTGGATTCAAATTGGCAGGAATGTATCGTCTTAGACAGAAGACCCTAAGAGCAGCATTTCGGTGTGTACCTGCCAATGGTGGCGAGTAGATACGCTCCGTGCATAGTCTGCGCTAGATGCGAACTTCGCGAAATGTCGATCACTACGCACAGTCCCATCTTCGGCAGGTTTGACTCGAGAGTTTGAGGCTGCACCGATTCAGCGTCTAGTTTTATCAGCCAAAAAACTGTAAAAATATCATAACACGCTCATGACTGTGGCTTGCAGGGCTGCCAAACGAATAACGTGCCCATATGCTGCGGACGTTCATAGTACAATGACTCTTTCTTAATGGGTCCTTCATGAGAATTTAACTTGTGGGAGATTAGAAACCGTGCACTAAAAATCGGCTCGCGCGGAGCGAGAGATTAATGAGAGTTCGACAGTCGTTTCCGACGACGTCCACTAGGGACAATGGCCTGCGCTTGGTTGAGTTTAGTGATAGCAGACTTGCGATGCATCCGCCGCACTCTCTCCTCCCTAACCTATCTTGGACCGGTGTCAAGACAGAGTCATGCATACGGGCGGCGAGATCAGGCACAGACGGTTGGGGCGTCGTAAGCCTGCGCCTAGGCGTGCCATCACACCTTCACCTCCATATGTTGCATTCCTTTGGGGGGCGCATTTCCAATGATGTCTACTGTGTCCTTGTGTAGCCGATCTCAACGGCTATTAAATCAGCGCTTGCCCAGTCGTCCCTATATATACCTACTGTTGAAGCATACGCATAGGGTCAGAGAGAGAGAGAGAGAGAGAGAGAGAGAGAGAGAGAGAGAGAGAGAGAAAATGTGCGACGTACATCTGCTTTGCTGGAAAAAATTTCAACTTCAAACCACGACCTTAGTACCACCGCGAGTCAACCCGCAGCTTGAAATGGCTGCAAATTATTTTGGTGGCTGAATGAGTTGAAGCAGGCTGGCCAAGGCCGCTGAAGCTATAGCATCACTGTTATTGATGTTTTTTCCCAATCGTCGACGTGAACGATCGACGAGTTGCCTAAATTGTAATGAAATGCAAAAATGTCCAGGCGTAAATAGTTGGCTAGACAGAATCGCCAAGGACTACCTGTGGATGAGCACGTTCCAACCGCGAAATGAGAATATCTTCGAATCTGACGAACAAGTAGCCATGGCCCATGCGGGTCGCGGTGCAATAGGTATGGCTGCCGAATGACGGCTAATAAGGCAGAAATGGCCATTCTAGTCTCCATAGTCTTGGTCGGTAGGGCTCTTCTGCCTATCATACTAGCCGTTGTGTGACTGCTGGCGGAGCTCGAGAGTGAGCACCCAAGGTATAAATGGACGACTGAGTTCCGCTAGCGGTCGGTGAGCGTTCGTCAAAGAATTACAAATTGAAGCACGATAAATCCGTGATGGGGGTGTGGCAAATTGAAGATCTGTTCTGCAGTCGGGGCTGGAACAAATAACAATTTTAACGCCGACACTAACATCGCCGTCAGAGTTAATGAGGGGGGGGGGGGGGTAAATACTTGAAGTAAAATTGAAGTTTGCTTTAATCTGCCAGACAGTGAATGCATCCATAATTGGATTTTAGGAGTTAGTTCAGTTTAAGGGAAGATCCTGTGCAGAATCGATAGATTCCTGGGAATCACAGCTTGGGTCGCCGAAGTGACGACCAGTGCAAGTCAAAACAAACTGACTGCATACACGGTGAATGACGAAAGGAAAGAACACAGAGAGGAGAAAAAACTTTGTGAGCCGAAAGCGACTTCTCCAACTCGGTGATACGACTACAGTGCTTCGACCACTGGGGCTGCGGACTGAGCAGCCGCGTTAGGCGGGACTGACAAAGGAGACAGAAAATCGAGAGAAAACTCACGATCCAAGGTGGACACCGGATCTCCATTGAAGAGCCAGGTGGGAAGCACTTGAGGATCCGAGGAGGCGCAGTGAAACTCGGCACGTTCACCGAAACGAGAGATACGGACGTCGACGGGCGACTGCGTGAGACGTAGGCGAGCTGAGGGGTAACGGGAAACGTACAGCAAGCAGTGAACAGGTGCAAAATGATGAAAACGTCAGCCACTTGTGTCCAAGAGCAAAGTTCACTGTAGTGTGTTTGCCAGCGTGCGCGTAGGGTGCAGAACCCTTTCCGTCAACCGATTTCACCTCTTTCTCATAGACAGTCAGTACTTGGTGACTTTCAGCTGTATCTCACTCTGATTCTCGATCAGCCGATGCTGACAGAAAGCTTGGCCTGATTATAACTAGTAGGCTGGAGAAAAGGCCGGACTGGGTGTATGCCGATCTAACTGGCCTCCGTCCGCTTCGTTTAGAGAGAATTGTCGATGGAATCTAGGACTTAAGCTGTTGCTGGCCCCTGGCGTTGACTTCAGCGAACGGTTTAGTGCGATGCGTGTGCCTACGCACGCCGGACTAGTGGCCAGTAGCAGGCGTGGATCGGCGGAGAGTCAGCTAAGTGAAGGTATGGATAGGCCAAAAACAGCTGCTGTCTGAGTCTTCTCTCATCCTTTAATGATCTACCCCTGATATGACCATATAAAAATCGCGAACGATGGTGTTCACCGTGTGTCCTAGAGGGGTGGTAAGCGCAGAACGGCGAATTGCGCGCGAATTCGTTCATAAGTGAAGCAACAACCACAGCACTCTCTCGCTCTCGCTCTCTCCTCCCTTAACCGCTTGAGCCAGGTTGCAAGGCGGAGTCAGGACGATCCGGGGGCAGCTTCAGAACAGTCGCTGACAAAATTAAATAGCCCATCTACGCGTGCCATGCACAACCTAGTCGACACACAGTGTAACATGCTTTCACAAAAAGGGGCAGTTCGGACGCCATCTGAGTGCGAGCGTCATAGGGGCCACAATCCGAAGAAACCATTGAGTCTGAATTTCTGTCCTGTGAGGACAAAATTACCCCGTCAGATTACAGCCTTCTAAGCCAAAAAATGAACCTATAAACGTAGAGAAGAGCGATAGGGGTTTTGATAAAAGCCTGGCTAGACTGAAATCGCACAACTACCAGAAAAAGTCCGATCGACAACTGCAAATCAATAAGAAAGGACAGATAGAGAGATAGCGAGTTAGATGGCATTGACAACAGGAAAACCTCAATAGGAGGACTTCCTAGCACGTCCCAAAGTCGAATTGGATGAAGAAACTGGATGGGTGCTTTCTGACCCTTGCGAATTCATTTGGTACGCAGGTAAGAGCACAGTGATGGGGGGGAGGAGAGTGAAAATGGTGACTTACGTTTAACAACCAACTGCGCCGTTACAGTGCGACGAGTCCCAGAGCATATGTAGGTTGCCGCGTCCTTCGGTCGAACACCTTCAATGTGTAGGAGACCTGGAGTAGAAAAGATAAAATCCATCAGCCCAGAGAGCAAGCAAATCCGACACCTTCCTGCCGAGGGAAAACACTTGCTCAAGTTAAATAAGCGCATACTCTGTGCGTCTAGTATTCTACATACTTGATTATGATTGAAGTTGTGACCATGTGCATCCTCTGGACAGTGATTGAGAGCACCTGTCTCGACTGCGGCGACTTACTCCATAGCAAACAGAGCCTGTCGTCCCTAGTTGGCTTGCTTACAAGAGTGAATATAATTGGGTGAGGATTACTCATATGGCCTCTTGAACAGGATGCGTGAATAGGAGGCCTCCCCTCTCCTCAAGTAAAAAAACCCGGCTCTGTAAATACTTCCAGGAAAGGATAAATATCCCCGTGTCTTAAACATAACAAAAACCTAAACCCGTAATCCTACTCCTACCCTAAACCCTAGTCCTACGGTAAACTAACACTTAGCCCTAAGCTGGACGCTAAACCCAATCTAACCGCATTTTCCACTGGAAGTAGGCAGAAAGACACCTATTTTGCGGGCGGTTCCTCATCTCATGTGCTTTTTAGGGGGTCATATAAGCCATCCTCTTTTAGGATTTGCCCCTACTTCCCTCACAGGCGGTCGTATAGCAAGATACAGTAGAACGCACGCAATTCGTCCGAAAACCGGGTCAGTGCGGTTAACACCAGTCGCTTTGACTTGGAACTCCCCCCCCCCTCGCAGCCGACAGGCTACGAGCCCTCTGCTTAAGACGGAGAAAGTTGGGCCATGAACGATGGAGCTTCAGTTCATGTCACAGGCTAGTAGTAGCTGCTCAGAGCACATCCACTCATCTGGCAACATGTGCTGCTTACGAGGTTTTTCAAACAGGTCAACAACGCGATACTGGTGGGGGGCAGCAGCGCAATGGGTGCGCAGGCGCGAGCGCGCACGTCGATGACCGGCACTGACTCCACTTAGGTGAGCCTCGAGGCCACAACAGGCACGGCAGCTGACCTCTGCACGCGTGTGTCGTTGCGTAACCTTACGATCCAAATAGCAGTCGGACGACACAACTAGCACGCGAGTGCTGGGAGTGGGGGCGGATTCGGGGGCGACGGAACTGCGGTGTTCGACACAGCAGCCAGTCGCCATCAGCCATGCGTCGCGCAGATGGCAGTCGGTCTACTTCCAGAGGCCACGCTGAACGGCCTGCACTAGCTCACGTGTGTGGAAACATAGACGGGGCAACCCAGGGAAGATGCCGAAGCAGTCGAATTTCAGAATCTGGAAGAAATACCGTCAAGGTCAGGGCTGGACTGGCCGCTTGTCTACCGCTTTCAACCAGTTATGCCCCGATAGTAGGGCCTGAGAGACTTGCGAGCTAAACGCGCGACGCCTGGATATTCCAGTCTGCCATTTGAAAGCGTCGGTAAAGGTCGCGTCCACGTGAGCAAATTAACATATCCAAGACTGCGGGGAGCAACGTGAACACACACATACACACGCAGGTTACGGGATGCAAATGTGTGCAGGCCTGAAGAACTCACCAAACTTGTCATCCACCCGGAAGTTATTGGTATCGCTGGTGTGGGGATAGGTGCGCGTCTGGGGTGGTGGGGACGCCTGCATGATGCAGAAGAGGGTCACGTTGTCGCCCTCGCGCACATGAATCTGACGGTTGGATCCAAGGGTCGCATTATCCTCCGGCGCCAGCGGAAGAAGGATGGTCTCAGACACCGGTCGCGTAGATACTATTAGCAACAAGACAAACAAAACCGATAAACCCATTCAGATTTAAGTTGTTTTTTGCTCTTAAATGATTTATTGACGTTGTGGATTCACCGGAAATAGGGGGATCCACAAAACCAGAGTATGGACAATGAATAGCTTGAAACTGAAATCAAGCAATGGGAAGATGGGAGTTTAAGTGGATATGGCCACCGTCTAGGCTGACGTTCCGGATGGCGTCTTGGAAGAGCAGCTATACAAGGTTAACCGTTACGAGGCTTAATGGAGCTGGATAGTTGATGATCCTCCCGCCGGAATGATCATGAAGCGCACAGAGAGTGCGATCTGGGAGGAAAGGGACTACCTTAATCTTGTGGACTGTCTTATACCCAGACCGAGATGAGGATGTGTACGCTAGGCGACGTCTAAATCAAACAAGGCTTTATCCAAGGCCTGTGCAGAAAAAAACCGTAAAATTACGACTAAGCAGGCGGTGAGACTGATGACGCACCGTTTACCAAGACACAATAAGACACGCCGCTAGGCTGATAGATTATTGCCATCGGTTGTTGGTGAAACCTGAACACACGAGTACTGCCAGCAGAGTTGGCAATCAGCCGCCCAGGGGAGGAGGGCTAGACTTGTCATTTCCTCACTCTAATTGACAGCCAAAGACTGCTCACACTAGTTTAGCCGTTTATCTTTGCGAAAGCCTACAAAAATTTATCACTGGCTGCTGGCAAAGTGTCCAACCCGATTTTAGATACTTTTGTTGTATTTTAATATGAAAGTAGCGCGCGGATGAAAAAAACCACTCATAAATCAGATACTGGCGCCTTGACAGCAAGCAAGAGAGGAGGAGGAGAAGAAGGAGGCTGCAAAGTGTGGCGCCAAAACCGAAAAACGTTTTGGCACTTGTCCTCACCGCTACGTCCGAGGCGGACGGTCTCCGGCGACTGCATCTCCTCTCCGGTGATGGGATTTCTGAAGGTGCAGGTGTAGACGCCCTCATCACCTTCCTTGAAAGGGTAGATTAGCAGCATGACTCGATTTTCGCCCGGTCGATGAATCTGTTTGTATTTGTCTACAAAAAGCATAAAAAACGATTGACGGTTGTTGTTACAGGTGTGGTGGTGGGAAACATATGGAGCTAATCAAGGCAAGTACAGCAGAGGAGGGAAGGAGGCGGATGACAATGTGGAAGAGAAAAAAGAGAGACCAATGATGATGAGAACCAAAGAGTGTTAACAATGCAAAGAAAAAGAATAAAGTACACTTGGAGGCACTAGAAAAAAGAGACGCAGAGGAGGAGCAGGAGGAGGAGGACGGGGAAGAAGAGGGGTAGGAGGAGGGAGATGGGTAGGAGGTGAAGGAGAAGGGGGAGGGAGCGGGGAGGGAGAGGGTAGGAGGAGAGGGTAGGAGGAGGAGGAGGGAGAGGGGTAGGAAATTGAGGAGGAGTAGAGGCATAGCGAAAAAAGAGAAACGTCACGAAAACTGGAAATGACGGGCGCACTGGAGGAGGATGAGGAGTGGGAGAAGAGGGAGCGAGTTCAATAGATCGACAACAAGTGGTAATCCAAATAAACGCCCACGCCTACACTAACACGCTCACACACCGACATAAAAAGCAACAAAAAATCACCCCAGCCAAATAGGGATAAATCCGTGGCCGAAGGACGAGTGGTAAGCCAAAAACCCTTTAAAGTACAAAAAATGTCAAAACGGCGCCAAGCATGTCTGCCGTAATGCCAGTGAAGCCAGTCTATTGAGGTGTGTGTCTAGTTGCACAAGGCACAACGACAAAGACGACGACGGTGGCTTAAAGAGGGACAAAAATGAAAACGAAAGGGGACAACAAGTCTTCCGGCTTCAGAAGGTGCGCTATTCGCCAATCCCTGTTTGTCAGGGAGACAGTAGTAAAATACGAACACTAAAAGAAGTCCGTTTCTGCGCTCCTTCAAGAGCTGGCATTTCCTCGAAGTTATAGCAGGTTAATAAAGTCAAAGAAATTTGAGTAATAAAAATAGTCAAAAGGAACAGCAAGCAAAACTCAATACTAAATCCTCCAGAAGCATAGGCGATCGAATTTTCCAAAAGTATTCGATGAAAAGATGAAAGAGAGATAGATAGAGAGAGAGAGAGAGAGAGAGAGAGAGAGAGAGAGAGAGAATGCTGTGCGCAGATCAACTCGGCGAATAAATAAACAAGGGTAGACGGCAAACAAACTAGCAAAATACGCCCCACCAGGAGAGAGGCAGGAGGTAGTGGGGGGGGGCTAATAGGAACGAAAATAACAGCAGCATAACTTTACCTTTCCTGTAATAACCTGTGTCTTTCGGAGGACGAGAGAGAGAGGGAGAGTGGGACATAGGTGATCAGATGACCGTCGAAAGATAATTAGGTAAATCAGAAAGTAACCAATTTTCATACAAAACCGAACTTCCGAAAATGGTAACAGTGTCAATGTGGAAGAATACTGGAGAGAGTGTGTGTGAGAGAGAGAGAGAGAGAGAGAGAGAGAGAGAGAGAGAGAGCGAACACAACCCACGCGCCCTCTTGTGATCGACGGCGCTCTCTGTGGGCGCCTTGTCCAAGAAGTCGCGGACGTCAATATTGCGTCGTGCATTTTTACCTCAGACAGGTAAGGTTACTTACAAGTAAACTAGCCGGCCCATAATCCTCTTCCCTACGTACCAGGGTAGTTATGCCTTAGTGACAGGCCCACCCAGACGCAAGGATAACTCGCATCTGATTTAACGTATGGGTCAAGGATGGGGGAGGCAATAAGGAATTGTAGCGGCCGAAGACGTCGAGGGTAACTCACACCGAGTAGCGTGGAGCAGTGAGAATAAATCATGCTAAACACGTCAGTTCACTCAGTCGTATGAAAGTGCAGAAGAAGACCTTCGTGGCCACAAGCGCATAATACGGACCGAATGGAATTAAGCATATATGGAAGTGGTTGAATGTGCAAAGAGGATGAGTTACGGCAAACTGGGTGACCTGTCTGGACGGAGAGGTGACACCGACATGCCCGCTAAACAACCGGTGGGGAGTGCAAGGCTGTGAGCAACTGCAGGGAAGGGCCCTAGGAAGTCCCGATGTAGAGCGAGAGCAGAGTTGGGACGAGTTGCGTGAAGGGGGGAGGAGGGGGTAGGCGGTAGAGAGGGAAGGGAACCCGGCTATTTTCACCGACACGCAGCTACACCATCATCGCCCTAAGGTCGGCGCGTAAAAGTGTTCATTCATTCAAACAACTCTATGTGAGTTCCGGTCCGTTACAGAATCTTCGACTGCCTAAAAGTAGGGCTGTCGGGAGCGAGAATGCTAATTATCTGAAAAATCGTCATGCCTGGGTGATGCGCAGACGTCATGGCAGCTCACCCTTTGCGGACGAGGATAAACACCAATACGTGGACCGGGAGGGGGAGAGATCGACCGATCGTGAAGTAAGAAGGGCAGGCAGGCTTCGGAAGCACCGGATTCCCGCGTGCTCGCTTCCGTTACGCTTCAGTGGCAGTGCAGGCTTTTTGCGATTTTATAAGCCGGTTTTAAAGCCGAGACAGAAGCGAGGAAATAGCAGCGTGTCCAGCCGATGTGGAGGCGAAATATGTGTCGGCGAAGTTGCGAAAATAAATCCAATCAAAAACGGTAATAAGATGCACTTGGTAGGTGTGAATTTTAGGTAGGAAGGACGAACTGTAAGAGCAGGTGGTGCCTAAAGAAGTCTTGCTTCACAACACAAGAAGCCTCCAATATAGTATTCGGAAAAAAGCATGCAGAAAGTGTCAGTTGATCGACCAACACAAGGTGTAAGGACGCCTCGTATGGCCGTCTAAACAGGACACGCGAATAGGAAACGTCCTGTCCGCTTAAAATAGGTGGGCTTTCGGTAAATTTCAAGAAGAGTAGATATACCCGTCTCTTAACGCTAACACTGAACCTAACAGAAAACTAAACTGTCACCTTAATCTTATACCTACCCTACAGTTAACGCAATGAAAACCCAAACCTTTAGCCTAATCATGACCCTAAACCCCAACTTCAACCTAAACATGATTTGTTTGTAATTTAGCGCAAAGCCACATGCGGTCATACAAGGTATCCTTGCCCTAAGCCCTAAGCGCCAGTGCAACGACAGTCCCAGGATTATTTGGAAATAAGAAAATTTTTAAAAACCGAAATATACCCTTTCTTCGAGTAGGAACCGCCCCGCACACCCACTGCGCTTAATGTCAGGCCAGGCATATTTATTTTAAGTAGAACCTACAAAGACAAGGGAGACCAGCATGGCCATTTCTGGTTAATTAGCCGTCATCAACCAGTCATACCCAATCCCTGGTGTTGATCAGCCGAGATTCTACTTAAAAATCATATGCTTCACGTCGCTATGCGACAGCCTACGAGGACTCTAATGTGAGCTCCAGTGCACAATGGAACATGCATGTTCCTCAAGCAGATCGGTGAGCCACACACTATCATCATATTCCCGATCGCAACCGACAAAAACAACGAGCCCGTGGCTCAATGGTAGAGTGTTCGACTCAAATACCAAAGGTCGCAGGTTCGAATCTCAGGTGATCCACACCTGGGATTGGGTATGACTGGCTGATGACGGCTAATAAGCCAGAAATGGCCATTCCGGTCTCCCTTGTCTTTGTCGGTTCCACTTAAAAATCATATGCTTCACGTCGCTATGCGACAGCCTGTGAGGGCTCTAATGTGAGCTCCAGGGCACAATGGAACATGCATGTTCCTCAAGCAGATCGGTGAGCCACACACTAGCATATATATATATATATATATATATATATATATATATATATATATATACTAACCCTAAAATAACACTGAAAGTAAACCTTTAGCTTAATCCTACCCCTCCATAACCCTGAAAACTACAGTTAACACGAACGCAAACCTTAGCCCTTAAAATATTCCTGACCCTTATTCTAAAACCAAGTTCTTCGGAACCGGAAGCCAATTCACATGTATCGTGGGCGGTTCCAATTCCTGCGTCCTGTTCAGACGCCCATACGTGGCATTCCTGAGGTACTGAGTTGGCTTGAACTGCATCACCAATGTGGTACGGAGACAACTGTTCATGCTGGCCTCAATTTGATCAAAGCCTCGTAGCCATGTCTGACGTGAGAAGCCCCTGAACTGCCATTTGAGGTTAATCAGCTTTGTGGCTAATACAGCTGATTGGCTCGCAGTTAGCGCAGTTGCAGCGACAGCAGCGTGTCTGCTGAGGCTTCTCTTATTGTTAGACAGACTGCCTGATGAGTAATTCGTGTCCGTCCCAATTAAGTTCGGTTTCATGGCCACGTGGCCTGTGATTCCTTCCTTATTCTCCGTGGGCGTCAACCGTTGGACCTGCGTGACTCGGCTCGCTTGTCTTCTTGGTCTTGTCCGGGCTGATGTATAGCACCTGGTGAGCGGTCAAGTGTGCCAGCCGAGGAACACCCTTCAGGTGCCAATCTGGCCATCTCCCCATTGAAGAGGCAGATGACACTTACTTTTAAAATCGAAATTGTGGTTCACACACCTGGGGTAGGCGGCCATAGACCAAAGAAAGTTATCCTCATGGCTGATTGTTGCCTGGCGCTCGTGCAATCATGTGCGGAGGCGTTTGCACGTTTAACCAAAATACCTTGCACCGCAATGTCAGCGTGACATGATCGGAAATAATCCTAATAGGTCTGTTGCCAGCAGCGAGCCTTTCGGTCTCATTATTTAATATCTGGTGATCGATTCAGGTGTATGGGCAACAGCATTCCAAAATAATTTCTTTTGAAACGTTATTCACATGTAGATCTCACGGAGTACTCAGAGGTAGGCTTCTTCAGGCAGTTGCATATAAAGATCTTCGCGTAATGATTGGCTCCAAATAAGAAGAAGAAAAGAAGAAGAAAAAGAAACCGACGGAAGAGGGTTCGGAAACCACCATGTAAGTTTCGACTGAAGGAACAAAGTCGAAATGTTTTGCCCCGTCTCATTCGCCTCTCATTTCCGGAATGCCGATTAGGAGGATGCGAGTAAGTTTTCCCGTTTTCCGATTCACTCTGCTGACAGGCACATGAATGACGGGAGGGCCACTAGGCACGCTGCACTTTGTTCCACATACGACGGCTTCGGTGAATACAGACAGATGACGCCAGCCGGTCAGCTAGCGGTCAGCCACAGAGAGACAAAAGCTAGCATTCGTTGATGAACGCTCGCCGATGGCTAACGGAACTCACTCATTCCGCTCTGCCTTGAGGCTCACTCTCGAGCCCCGCCAGCAGCGGCTAGGCATATTAATATTACCGACAAAGGGGGATAGTTCAGCCTGCGTGAGTTTGTGCAAGGAAAGCCCGTCGACTGACTGACGACGGCTAATGATGCAGAAATGGCCATTCCAGTCTCCCTAAACTTTGCTAGTAATATTAATCCGTCTCTTCTACTAATAGCTGCTGCTCTTTGGCTGCTGACGGGGCTCGAGAGTGAGCCTCAAGGCACAGCGGAACGAGTGAGTTCCGTCAGCGGTCGGTGAGCGTTCACCGATGAATGCAAGTTAATATTCCCCCAGTCCCCCGGCCCCCTTGTCTTTGTCGGCAATATTCATATGCCAGCAAAAAGCTAATTAGCCGCAAACATACGGGCCAGGATTCGTGCATCGGACAAGGGTATAATACGAATCGCGAGATGAAGCCCAACAGAAACAGTCAGCTTACCGCTTTGATAGCGGAAACGAGGACGTTTTCAAAACGTCAAAAAGAATACAGATTAGTCTACGAACTCGTCTGCACCTCGTTTTCTTCGGGCGATATATCGTGGGAGGGGGAGATGGTTTACCGGTCAGAGTACGAATAATTTTCATCCTTTCGCGCCTTACATCCTAATCTAGAGCTCTTTCAGGCAGTCGCATAGCAACCAGTAGTGATGCAGAAGGGGGTACCAACAAAGATCAGTGAAACGGGTATGACTAGCTCTTACTTTTTTAAACGCCGTTATCCAGACATATTCAAACCGCAGACATGGACAACCCAGAGCTCAAAATTTGGTCAGTGTGTGTGAAAAACGACGGCCAATAGTTAAAAAAGGTCATCTTGGTTTCTCTTTCCTTCGACGGTATTTGTTCAGTCTTATTACTTAGCGCTATGCGACCGTTTTATAGGGCTCTAGACTAAGTTTCAATGCACAACGTGACCAGCATGTTCTTTGCTGAAACTGTACCAGTCAGCGCTCTGCCGACCAGCACGGTTCAGTATAGTCGAGGGCTGTTATGCGGACGATATATTTGTCATCAACGGACGGGATCAGATGTTAGCATTTAAAGGGCATCTCAATGCCAGCCTCCCGAACACATAATTTATAATGGAGAATAAACAATACAATCAGATGGCCTTCCTGTCTTCGTCTGCTACAAAAATTGTGGTGGCATGTAAAAGAAAGTATTCGGAAAAAATGACAGATAATGCAAGTATTGGGTTTCAAAAACAATTACCTAATCAGCTACAAATGCAGATGGGAAAATTCGCTGCAGTGAACCAGAAGACGAAGTTTCAGAATTTTGATACACTCGACAGATGTGCCGAGCGAACGGCTACACGTCCAACTTTGTCAACCCGTGCATGTGCAAACGAGGTGAGGGACCAACATGCATCGGGCGCAAGCTCTGGTAAATGTAGCCGTACGTCAAGAACGTCTCACAAGCCATCAGCCATCTTCTCACACCACTTGAATCTGGGGTTGCGCAGAGACTAGAGGCGACCATAAGTCGCCCAATAATGAGGCCGAAAGAGACGTCTGGAGTTATTTACCGGCTCTGCCACAACGGCGGACAAAGTGGCTACATCGGTGAAACTTACGGGTTACGGCACGCACGGAATGGCAGAACATGCAACAGCGGTGAGGACGAATGACATTAGTTCTCAGACCAATATTAATTCCACAGGATTCATCCGTGCTTTCGAGTCGTGCGAGTTCAAAATTTTGGCGAGAGTTAACCGCATTAACCGCGAGCCGCTTGAGTCAGTGTGGTAAAAAGCGGAATGACCTCCCTCCGAATTAAGTGCTCCCATTTCGAAGGAACGGTTGCGGTATAGGACACGGGAATAGGGATGCACTGTAGTACAGGTGACCGTGCACCGGATTCCAGCGAGATCAACGCAAAGGTGGGTTTAGAGTTGAGGTAAGGCTTAACATTAAGTGCAAGCCTAGTTGTAGTCCTGGAGGGGTTCCTAGACCCGGAGAAGAACTGGAATGGCCACTTCTAGCTTATTTGCCGTCTTCAGCGATGGGTCGGGAAGACTTGAGGTCTGGGTGTGGGCCAAGTAGGCGTTGAGCGCGTGAGCACGGTTGGCTGGAACGGAGGATGTTTAGTCACATAGGAATGGCACTTTAAAATAAAACTATAATGATTGTCAGGTCGAAATGAGCACTTTAGCTTTCTTGTTTTCTAAATCACAGGGGAAGAAACTGAACCCAAGTAGGGTAAGCCACCATCGGAGAGGGTGGTTATTGCCTTATCATCAGGGGAACCCACTCAGCCACTTTCCCTCCAACCACCCCCGAAACTGATAAAAATTGAGAAAACGAAAAAAATACCCTAGATCACTGATTCGAGCTTAAGGTTTGCGCTGCAGAGGGCGGGGACCAACGGACATAGCCCGGAAATGTGTGTTAACGCTGTCTGAATGCGCAATAGACATTGCAAAATAGCTGCAAAATAGAAAATGTCACAGGCCAGAAGGAAGTACATTTACGACAAATATAAATAATACCACAGAACAAGCAGGCCAAGCTTGTATTTCCTTCTGCCTGGTGCGGAACGACAGTGCATCACAGACGGCGTGTTTGGCTACTCTGAGCGTGAGTTGTGGGCAGATTTGATGAAAAGAGGGATTGCATATATATATATATATATATATATATATATATATATATATATATATATATATTGCAATATCGGCATCCCAATAAATTTAATTAAATTAAGTTGAAGTTCTTTGGGGACAAAATAACATTATTGTGTATATCTGACAGAGGCGAACGACTCACAACTCGAAATAATACAGTCTAAACTTTAAAAAAACTGCATGACATAGGCAAAATTATCTTCTGACAAAAAGAAAGCATTAAATTCCGTTAAAAAAGATGAAAACATTATATTTTTGCCTGCCAACAAGGGATGTTCCAGTGCTATTTTTAACAAGACGGACTACATAGATAAGATGACATCCATTTTAACAGAGGACTCGACTTTCATACCCCTAACTGTTAACCCCACAAAGTCACAAAACTCAAATATTGAGGTATTGAAACGCCTTAAAGGAAGAAAATTAATTTCTGGAATGCTGGCTAAATCCTTGAAACGGGATGAACCTACGATTTCCAAAATATAACAGGCATATCGATTTGGATGCCAATTACAAATTTCACAAGGTCAAGTGGAAACGAAAACAGCCACTATCGGTCGGATAAACTAAAACACTGGACGTCTATTGGCTCAAACTTCATCCAACCATAGAATCTTGTGTTAGGCACTGTTTAAGGTTAACTGTTTTCTGTACATTCCCATTTGTCTGAAAACGAACTGGGGCAACAGATTCAAAAATTACACAATAAATTTATTTTCTTCCCAAGGAACTTAAACTTAATTATATATATATATATGTAGCACAAACTGGTCATCTGACCATTTCATTTCTCCTCTGTTCATTTCGTCTGACGACGGGTTGGTGTGACCAACTTGAAAAAAAATTCACGAGTACAACTCTATTTTCCGACGAGCCCTATTTTCTTCACTATATCATCTCGGAATGCACTCTACCTCAGCTATTCAATATATATATGTATATGTATATGTATATATATATATATATATATATATATATATATATATATGAGGGGGTTTCCACAACGACGACGGCTGCAACAGGCAACTGAGCACTCAGACTCACCAGAATTTTCAACCAGGGTACCGTTGTGGAAAAAGTGAACGATAGGTGGTGGTTGACTGTCCGATGGCAGGTTACAACTGACATAGGCCACATTGCCCTGAATGAATGTCATCTGTGTTTCTCGGTCGGGGATGGAGGGCCTTTTGAACTCTTGGAGTCCTGCGGAGAAAACAAGTGAAAAGGCGTTCTGTTGAGTGCTGACATAAAAATATTTAAAAAAACTGGTCAGAACTGATGAAAGTAGCCAGCTGGTCCTGTGAAAGTAGCGATTCCGAGCTGACCAGATTGTTGCAGGCGTGCCATGTTGCTTCACAGGATTAATCGCCAGCAGCCGCCTAGGGACGACTCAACAGTACTAGATATCTACCATAGATGAAAAGGAAATTGTGTGTGATCATTTCTGTGACAAGATGGCATGCGTGCCCTTAGTAATATACTCCAATTTCAGTGCGGGTGATAAACGGCGGGACGGCTGACTGAAAATATGGCCAAATTTACATGTTGGTGTGTCTCTGTCTGTCTTCGTGAAAATCACTTCATAGATTGTCGCAACTTAGACAAATTCTTTCGTATTGTGATAATCCGAGAGGACTTGTCGATACAAGCGAATATGCGAGTCCCAGGAAGTAATATTGAAGAAGCAGATGCGATCGCTGGGACAAGAGCTCTATTCGCCTAACGTTCCGGATTCCAACTGTCTCTGAGAATGGGTTCGAGATGGAATCCGAAATGTCAGGCGAATAAAGCTCTTGTCTTAGCGATCGCATCTACCTCTTCCCGTAAGGACTGCTCTACGGCATCCCACGAACAGGCAGTTTCCCTTCTTAAACTAAATCAGACAGCAGAAAGAGCATCGTCATGCCTCAGTTCGAACTCCCCGATGAATACAACCGATCAACGCGCGGAATTAGCGAGCCTGGAGGGGGTTCATATTCATATCCGTCACCCACAACTGCTGATTTTGCTAGGTCTTACACAGGCAGTAACTGAGTTGCTGCTCTCTGCGCTGTCATACATGGTGCGCCCAACTGAAACGGCGGTCATAATCATTCTGGTCGGAATGAGAATAAAGGGGAAGGTGTGAAGATAATTGTATGAGGGAGCTCGATTTCTGAACAGAAACTTCGCAGCGGTACCCGATCAATCACAAAGATTTGACAACTCGCAAAAGGTCGGGGCAGCTGAGTGTTTGTGGCACACTTGAGACGGGGGTTATAAGCCGACTTGGTTACAGCGCCCAATAAAATTGACTCGGATTTTCCACTAAGTTGCAGTGAAAGTAGGAAGGCAGACTGATTCTGCGCTGCTTTTGAGCCCAAAAATCCCGGTTCGGAAGGCTTTCGGCTGGCAAATAACTGCATGCAGCCTTATGGCTCAGAACAACGGGCTAAGATGCACTGGGCCGAAAATGGGGCCCTGATCAGGACACAGTACGCTAGCATTGTGCACTCATAATAAATGCCACACAGAGGGAAGGGGAGTGCGATGGCACACCTAGGCGTAGGCTAATGCCACGCCAGCCACCAATCCCGCCTTCGGTCTTCTTGACTCTGTCTTGACACCGCCCCTGCAACTAGTCCTCTAGACCTTGTATTACCACTGAAGCACGATGAGTGTCGGTAGAAGGGCAGTGAAACGGGTGTTTCTCAATGCAATCCACCTAAAGCCAAGGCTACCACTGCTCCGCCACTTGGGATGGATGGGTGGACGAAGAAAGTCACAGAAAACTCGGTGAACACGGCTTATAGACCACGATAGAGAAGTTGGGGCGTTTGCCCACGTAGCACGGGGCATCATAGTTTACAGCCTCATTTCACCGGTCTTGGCTGCCTATCGCCTGTGTGGTGTTCACACGTCCAGATAGAACCGGTTCCCTGAGGAGGAGGAGGAGGAGGAGGAGGAGGAGGAGGAGGAGGAGGAGGAGGAGGAGGAGGAGGAGGAGGAGGAGGAGGAGGAGGAGGAGGAGGATGAGGAGGAGGATGAGGAGGAGGATGAGGAGGAGGAGGAGGGGAGAGGAAGGAAATGTCGAATTTAGGATGGGAAATTGTGCCTTCCCTGATGGCGCACCATTTCATGTCGGATCGCAAACAAGCTTCTACAGAGGATAGTTCGACCGCAGATGACGGTTATATCCACCGTGTGCCCCACAGCGTGGTGGATGCAGTGACGGTGACTGTTGGGCTGCTTAGTATATACTCCTAGTAGACCTTCGCGGTCCCTAACGTACTCTCTCCTCCCTTACCTCCCAGATCTAAGTGTTAGGACACAGGTAATAGTGGGTAGTGGTGGTGGGGCGTTTATCGATCGTGATACGGAACGCAGTCACGTCGCGTCCTGTCTTGAGGTTCAATATCACCCCTACAAACTATTTATGACCAAACAATAATCCTTTATTCAAATATAAAAGTTGAAGAAGAGGTAATTTGCTACCAAATGGGTAAAAGAAAGAATATTTGAAGCATGTTTCTATAAAATATATTAGAATTTATAAGGACATTTAAAATTCAAATGACAAAATACATACTACTTACATATTAATTTTTAATTACTCTAATTCCTACAGGCATTCGGAACGAAGCTTATGCAAAAATGTGGCACGCTGATGTGACTTAAATAAATGGGGGATGATTCTGCGCGATTACTAATAGTACAACTCTCCGTAGGTAATATTTTCTTATCAGAAACACTTCATAATTTCGGTTAACATTTCATGAGATAACAAAGCTACTGCATGGAATACTTAAAATTGAAGACCGACTCACTTGTGTGAATGAGGGCAAAAGGTGAGCTGACAATTGTTCCGAAGCTAGTTGTCGCCTTGCAGACGAAGTCAATGGAATCAAAACGTGAAATATCGAAGCTATCAGTTGGCTGAATCCTCAGGGCAACGTTAGAAAAAGGTGAGGGTAAGGGACGGTGATTGCGCCCATCATCACCACCCTGAGGTGACGACAGTTCATCGCTGGCACGGACTGCTGAAGTTGAATTCGGCGCCGGCAACAGCAGCTGCTGATGGAAGGACTCCGGCTTCAAGGTATGGAGAGAGAGGCCGCTGGCAGCGACGTCAGGAGACAGATGGCTGCTGACGCCCTGACGCACCCGACGCACCGATAGAATGGAGACGTTGGCGTTCGGCGGCCAGACCTCGCAGGTGAGGGGCGTGTCAGGACGAGACTTGTCAAAGTAGGATACCGGCGGGGGAATAGAGACGAGGTCGGGGGTAACTGTGGACAGACGAGATAAAGGAGGGCGATTAATTCAGGAGGAATCTTCATTAACAGATGACTGTGACGTCGTTGTCGTAGGCGGCGGGAAACGATTGAGGGAAATGGCGAAAGGGTACTTGCGAGACGGTATGTACTGGCTCAGATTAGAAGCGCGATCGGGGCGTAACTGAACACACTGTCCGCAACATGAAGGCTGGCGTCGCGTACAGAACAATGGCCAAAACGCACCACCAATTTATATTTACGCTAGTGTTCTATGCTCCTGTACGCTTTCTCATCATTTATTCGATATCGAAAAATGTTTGTTGCAATTAAGAATAAGCCTCGCTAGACGGTCAAGCGCGAACGGCAGGAACATGAAGCATAGCAAGGCTTAACATGACAAAGTTCCACTTGGTACGAATCCCTCTATGGGTCGGAGACAGTAGACTTCTCCTCAACCCAGAATGAGAAAAAGGACATATACAGCCCTTAAGTTAACTCAAAGGAGAGACCTACTGACCATGTTTGATTAAAACAATAGCTAAATATCAGTAGCCCGGTCCAAGCATAAATCAATAACGGAAACACCAGGATGGGTAGGTAAACCAAACGTGGAGCGACCCACGATCATCCTGCTGAATGCTACCAGTGGTCATGCCTATTATACGGTGGTTTCACGAAAAGCTCTGCATCCATGTCCGGATATTGCCGCGGCAAAGGTCAACTGGTAAACAGCCATAGCTGATGCAAGTGAACAGACAGGAGCTGATAGATGCAAAATGCAGGTCAGAGACGGCCGACGGCGAAAGGGATAGCCAAAAACAATGAGGTAGCAGTCGAAAAATTCTTTCAAGTGTTCGGTCCGAGGGCAAGAGAGTAATACCTTGGAATAAAAATGGCGGATTAATCGTTTAAGTGGAGTATACAAACAAGTACCCCAGGGCATACTTTCGGCGTGTCAGGAGACGAACCCAGATGTGTACTAAAGTGCCGTTCATTAATACAAGCCACTAGTCATGAGTAAGGTGCAAACGACAAGAAGGGAGAGAGTGTGGCGCGCAAAGATGTGCGATCGACTTTAACCGCACACACTAAATTCGTCCCGACTAATATGAGAAGTTAATGGGATATGAGAGCTGTTACATTCGATACACAGGGAAGGTGTTGCTATGAGATGACTGTTTGCTTCTGTGGTAGAACAAAGCGTCCGATGGGTAGTGCATGAGTACCGATGTGGTGTTTACGCGCTTGTCCGTGTCGGCATGAGGGAGTGCCTGTCAAAGTGTTGGGCACGTGATCGATTGGTTCAAAGACTGGGGAGTGGCCGCCCATTGGTGACGTGCGTAAGATAGCCCCAGCCATAAGTGCAGCCGCGACTAAGCTCAGGTCAAGTCTGAGGGATGACCATGTAGCGCCTGCAGGCTAGCAAGTTTGTCGTGGTCGTCGGAGAAGGGGGCACTGGAGCGGTGGCGGCTGTCGCTTCTACTTAGACTGTCGGCTGGGAACTTGGCAGCAAATAAGAGACTGCCTGAAAAGACGAAACAGAGAGCAAACTCGTCTCATCAACTCCCGCCGACTTCTCAGGACTTCTTTCCGGAACTGCACAGTACACAGGAAATGACAACAGCAATCACCGGTCAGTCACTTGTGGTGGCGCAGTGGGTGTGACCACACTGATATTTTGGCTGGCGATGTGGTAGACGCTGACAAGCGATCACAGTGCAGGCTCTACCTTTGCATGAGAGCGGACCAATCAGCGCATTGAACGAAGCTCGCCGCGGCGGCGGCCGCAACGACGACCACAGCCAAAAATTGCGCCCGGCGTCAGTTGCTGTATATTTCAGGACACTCAGAAAATGCACTACAATAACGTGGGGGGAATACAGTCAGAAAAGGATGATCGGATGGTTAAGACTTACAGTTTATTCTCAAAACAACGGTACGACTGAGGGAGCAGTGGTGGGCATTCCAGACAAAGGAATACCAAGAAGGAGTCAAACGAATTATTCAAATCTTCCAAAAGCCCCTATTAAGTAATTATGCCTGGTAGTCATCGGGTGGATTCTAGATTGATTATTTGGGAAATCCTGCTTCGGCTGTCAGCTTCCCGTACCAGAATTGGTGGAGTTCGTACGTTACAGTAGGCTGGGCGGGTAATTTGGCCCAAGTGTGATTAAGCTCACGGATCCCCGCGGGGGCCTCCTAGCTCGGTTGACAAGAGCGTTGGCGTGGGTTCGAATCCCACCAAAGCCGCTGACTTCTTCGCAGGTAGGTCAAACGATTATCAAGGAAATGGAGGTCAGCGAGCTTTGGGGTGCAAAGCCGTATGATGGGGGGGGGGACAAGGGGACAAGGCCAGGCAACCGCACGACTACTATATTTGGCAGTGATTGTGGTCATTGCTGGAGTCGTAGCTGATGATATGATTGCTTGTCGGTCCGTGCTCATGTCGTTAATGGCCATGATTTCATCACCATTGTCGATCCTTGGCGTGACGATTTCTCAAACATTCGGCCCGCTGTCACCCGGTTTTTCGTCACCCGAATGACCCGGGTGACCGAAAAGGAGGGAGGTTGCGCAGTAACGACGCAACAATATTTCCGAGTGGATTTAGGACACAGACAGGCTGGGATCCACCCAGCCATCAGCTCTAAGAAATTTTCATGCAGCACGCGTGTACTGTTTCCTGCTATTTTCAATGCTTCTGTAAAGTCAGCTGTTTCTCTCAAAAGGTGTCAGCAGGTCACGAGTTGCAGAAAAATAGGCATCCTGGGAATTTTTCCGTCTAATTTCGAAGACTGTCGTCGGATGGGCTGCCAGCAGCAAGATCACGCACGAGCGTACCGAAGCACGAAAATACGGTCGAGCAGCGCTAAACTCGCGTGTTCAAGTCGCTTCCGCTTGCTAGGTGCTATGTAGTTAGGCTAAAGGACGCAAATCGGACATAGGACGGGTACCTGTGACAAAGATAGATACAAAAAACTACGATGATGGTAGATCAAGCAAGTTGGCTAGTTTACCATTTCACCTGTTTCTCCACATATCGGAAGATAGAGCAAAGAACCAGTTCAAAGGCTCAGACCAAAAACTGTTGGTCCGCGACGACCGAATCGTCAACCGTGGTGGAAAAATGCAGTTTTTCATGGCTAGTTTATAAGGAACTTTGTAGCTCAAACTATTGAGGCGGGGAAAAAGGTTCATTAGCATGACCTGCGAATAAGCATTTCCGATATCAGACGACATGAAATGTGCTCGTAGCTCAGTTGCACGATGAGCAACCGCTCGGGGAGGGGGGTGAAAACATTAGACGGCGATACCATTGGTTCTTCAAGGGTGCCCATCTTCTTGCATAAAACGTCTCAACCAATCGGTATGCATATTCTTCAAAACCAGTCGCGTAGTCCACAGGTTGTTATGGAGATATGTACCGTCAATAAAGCATACCGGAATATGAGCAGAACAGTGGGTATGAATCCCAAACGTGGGGACTGACATCTACTGCGGCATACAGGAGTCATCACCCAACCAGAAGGAATTATTTCTGAGCCATAAATAATCAACGATAAATATCGGCGTACACGCGAGTGACCCGCATTGGTTGGGCAAAGGACTAGGCGTCCCAGTATGATAGGTGGCCTTGCGGTGAATTCCAGGGTGGGGTACCTATTCCAATGTCCCCCCCCCCAGGAATTTAGCACAGGGCTACCTGTAATACGGGCGTACCTATTCCGATCTCCGGTTTACACCCTATCATTCATTTTCTCCCATCTTCACCATCAACGGGCTCCGAAAGGCCGATCCTAGAGGATACTTCTTCATGGTAGATCAGATCACTCCTCACCACGATAAATTTAACGAACTCGAACCTATCACACACGTAACGCGTGGCTCAGAAGAGGGAATAAGTCGGTCCACCTCTGAGACGAGGGGATCAAACTCTAATGTGGCTTATCCCTCTGTGACCTTTGTGGCACCCAGTCCATTCTCGTGTGTGGCAGGTCTATGCTGGCATCTTTCCTATCATTTCAGTTAATAAACCAACCACATCTCTGGATGGCCCTACTTACTAGCTCATTGAACAGGGCAGAACAAGATTCGATCCAGTCTGAAGCAATCACTTGGTTGCCTAGTTATGAACAAGAAGACGACGCACGGTTGAACGAACGCGCACCACCTCTAATTTGTAGTTTATAAGCACTACAACGACTATTCCAGTTAGACAAAGTCAAGACGCTCTGCTTATGCACGCCACATAAAACTGTATTTATGACCTTGCATGTGGCTGTGGGTGCACGCAAAGGCAGTTGACAACTCGGTCAGCTGAACATATACCGAAGGGCGGAAAAAAGGTACCCAAGCGTTCAATTACAAAGCAGCTGGTGGGCACTGGCCACACGGTGAACCCAATAACTGCATTTAAGGTCACATTTCGGGCGACGACTGGGCGTCCCTTATGCTTTACAGAGGTCGCTGCAAAACGGAGGAGGAAACCAGAACTCTGTAAGCAGCTAGGTCATGTGATAAACCTCGCACTGTCCCATAATGGACGTAACCCTTTCCCGCCCCCTCACTTCCCTGCCCCGCCCCTCACTTCCCTGCCCCGCCCCTCCGCATGACTGACTGCTGTTCTCGCGTCCTGCAGTTTTAGTTACGCTTGACAGGTTTTCGCTGAAATATGAACTGATTTGCTTAGTAAACTTTCCGCCCCCTTCCCCTCCTCTCATCATGCGCACCCGCATATCAAACCAACAGTACATGCTCTATTTACCTAGTACACTTCAGCCCTCCAGGTCCATGTCTAATTGGACAGTTTATCTTGACTTCTTTACTAGGCAAGGACCGTACGCAGTTGAATAGGAGGTTACAAAATACTATGAGATCATTACATCCAGCTTATTTTGTCGCCTTTGGCTTGTTCAATAATAATTGGTGGGGGATAAGTCAACCTTAGGCATGACTCCCCCCCCCAAAGGTGGCTCTCATGACACACCCAGTTACGCAAGGCAGAAAATCTGTCTCCTTGTCTGAAGCTAGGATCGCATGGAGTAGGAGAACAGGTCGTGCGGGGCATACATAGACATAGTTTTGACCCCATCAGTCACTGCGACCACGCCTAGTTGCAGTAATCTAAACTCTCTCTCTCTCTCTCTCTCCTGCCAGCGAAAAAGTGGAAGAGGGAAGTCTGGGGTTGAGTCTGCTTAAGTCTGCAATACCTCGTGCGGCAATTGCGGAGATGAATTGAAGTATGTTGTGGAAGGCCCAACCCAAACAGACCCGACTGGATATGTCCGATCCCTATCAAATCCCTCTCGCCGGTTTAAACCCCCTAGGCGTTTAAAAATCACAATTCGAAAACTGACGTTTTAACCCTTCGTGAGCCTTGCTGACTAGCAGCGAACCCGAACGTAAAGGCGGGCGAGCGGACGAGGGGACACAAAACGGACGGTTAGTGAGTCACAGGCAAAAGCGTAAGCATGGGCATAAATTTTTCTGTGCCAGGGTGGAAACCCAACAGATAAGTCCAAAGTACGGGATATAGGCGGCTGAATATGTGCATACACTCGGCAGGATGAGAGGGAGAGAGAGAGAGAGGAGGAGGAGAAGGAGGAGGAGGAGGAGGAGGAGGAGGAGGAGGAGGAGGACAACAACAACAACAACAACAACAACAACAACAACAACAACAACAACAGAAGGACTAGAACGGCGAAAACACAACGACCGCACCTTCGCTGTAAGAGAGGTCAAACCAGAGCATGGATAAAAACTACTGCAGCGCAGGGAGAACTCGCTTCTGAAAGAGCATTATATGCGACCAGGGTGCGAATTACAGAGCATGGGAAAAAATGAGGGGGGGAGGAAAATTGGTTGCAGCTGGCCCTTGGCGGGCTGCAGTGGTAGGAGGGAGTAACGTCGGTCGGTCGGTTACGGTCACGGCAGCATATGCACGAGCGCAAGCGCAGAACTGAAGGGTACGCTGGCACTGCCTGCGCGGTCCGCTGAGGGCGCGTACGCAACCAGTGTAGGATGGCAGCAGTTAACTTTTATGGACCAGCGCAGAGGGGCTTAAAGGGTTGGGAAAGTGCGCTGCTACCGCTACATAGGCAACTAAAACCACATAAGCTGCTGTAACGTGGGTTTTGGCAGCTGAGTCGCAGTTAGTATTCCGCCACCTCTTTCTCTCTCGTTGTTGCCTTGTCTATTCAACCATGAGGGTCTATATTTCTGCATTTGACCAAATCCACTGAGTATATTCCTCTTTTTCGTCTCTACGATAGTTCAACCGTCGTAGTCCGCCGTATGCTCCACAAAAGGGTGGTGAAGGGACGGTTACTTGCGAGTGATTTAGTTTAAAGTGATAGAAGCCTTGAGCTGCAGCTACTGCACTCTCTTCTCCCCCACCTGAGCCCGGTGTCATGAGAGTCAAGAAGACCAGAGACGGCAGAGGGCGCAGGTGGCTGGCGCGGCTAGTGCCATCCCTGGGCGTACCACCACACCTGGCTTAGATCACACGAAGTGTGAGTGTCATAAAGGCCACATTAGGAAGCAGTGATTGCAGCCTGACTCATCGTGATAGTTTCAAGCACGTCAGATTGTTTATAGTAAAGAAAATGTGCTGAGCTTTCGACCTCACTCACTCCTTCACCCCCAAAATCAGAATAGCGTCCGAGCCGGTCAGTTGTTTGATGCGGAAGTGGGCGCAGCTGCTGGTGACCTCGTCTACGTGCACAACGTACACGACCTGGCCGCCCAAACACAAGCACCAGGATTTCGCACAACAGGGGGTTGAACGACTTACATCTCACATGTGTGAGATAGCCAGAGGTCACGCTAAGAAGGAGCCATCGCAACCTGCCTCTCAGACCACCAGTCAGCCACTCCACACAACACACATTGGACTAACTGCGAAGTCTGAGTGTAATTGTCAGTTGGCAACCTTCCAACCGCGGCGGTTAACGTTACCGCACACTCTTCTCCTCCCCCACCTGAGCCCGGTCTCACGACACAGGCCTGATGTGGGAGTGGGCGCATTGGCTGACGGATCGGCGTAACCATCTTCGCGCGCCACAGCACGACCTGGCCCCCATAACGCACACACCAGGATTCACTAACTCAAGGGTTATGGAGCAGCCATCGCCGTCTAACTCCCAGTCCATTGGTTAGCCACTCGACACACACAGCACACACTGAACCGACGGCGTGGTCTGGTGGAAGCGTCAGATTGGCAGACTTCCCAGCCGCGGTTTCTAGGAAACCATGATATCCTCTGGTAAATGGTGATTGTGAGGGTGTTGTCGATGTATTGGTGTAGGTAGTGTGCGCTGATGTAGCTTAGCCTCCGGTGGTTTACCGGAGGTTGTCGTGGAGGCGCATGTGTCCTAATAGGCCCATGTGGTGTGTAAATGTGCGGGAGCAGTGAAGGCGGGCGCGTCGACTGTATGTCTGAGCCCCAGGCACTGGTTCACCAGCCTCCGTGCGATGGATTCGCAGTTGACCGACCAGGCCGATGCGTGAGTTGAAGTTGCGGGCGCAGTGTGGGCAGGAGAAATCGGTAGAGGCTTGGGGGATGTCATTTATTGTAGTGGGGGCGGCAGTGCCGGTAATAATGGCAGGAGCGGAGGCTGTGCATAGTGTATCGGTGTTGTCGGCATTGTGGTGAATTCCGCTGTCATGGATGCGCATGTGACCGAATAGGCCCATGCAATGAGTGAATGCGCAAGGACAGTGAGGGCAGTGGAGGCGACGATCTCTGCTGTGTGACGGTGCTCCAGGCACTGGCTCACCGGTCTCTGTACGATGTATTCACAAGTGACCGACCAGGCCGATGCTTGAGGTGAATGTGCGGTCGCATTGAGTACAGCTTAGGAGAGATTCCCCATCGCTGATGGTGGTAGTGATAGTGAAGGCGAAGGCGGTGGTGGGGGTAACAGGCGATGAGTAGATGGATGTGGTCTCTATGATGGTGGGAGTAATGGAATTGATGCCAGGAGTGAGGGTGGGGGAGTCAGAGGGAGGGTTGGCAGAATTTGACGTAGAAATTGGGACTGTCGGATTGTTGGTGCATTGCGTCCGAAGATGTCCAACCAGGCCGATTCGCGCGCGGAGGATGCGTTGACAGCGCGGGCATGTTGGCAGGGCCTGGGCATTGGCGGTGTTGGTCCGGGCCGCTGGTGACTTTCGTGCCGTTATTTTGGCCTTGGTGGCGGCGATCCGGTTGGCCTCATAGATTGCTGAACCAGTCTTCAATGATCTTCTCCATGCCGGTCTATCCTGGGCGAGGTCCTCCCAGGTCGCCGAGTTGATTTGCAGTTGCTTCAGCGATTTCTTCAAAGTGTCCTTTGTAGCGTCGTTTTTGACCTCCCTGCCGGCGAGAACCCGTAGCGACATCTCTGTAGAAAAGTCGTTTGGGTAGTTGCTCGTCGTCCATTCTTACAAGGTGGCCGCTCCATCGCAGTTGCAGTTGTCTCAGCATGGCGTGGATGCTGAGGATTCCGGTCCGCTCCAGGATTTCCGTGTCCGGGATCCTGTCTTGCCATCTCAGCTTCAGTATTCTGCGGAGGCAGCTGAGATGAAAGTGATTCAGCTTCCTGGCTTGGTTCGAGTAGACGGTCCAGGTTTCCGCTCCGTAAAGGAGTGTCGTCAAGACGACGGCCTTGTTTATCCTCAGTTTGGTGTTCAGGTAAATACAGTGGCGATTCCACGCAGAGGCCTGCAGCCGGCCGAAGGCCCAACTATTTCTGCAGATCCGTTGGGCAACCTCGTCATCAATTCTCGTGTTGCGCGACATCGTGCTTCCTAGATAAGCGAAGGTCTCCACGTTTTTGAGTTGAGCACCGTTGACATTGATTCGAGGAGCATTGCATTCCGCGCTGGGTGGCGGCTGGTGCATGACAACCGTTTTGGTTGTACTGATTGTTAATCCAAAATCGGCGCAGCCTGCGGCGAAGAGGTCTATGCTCCTTTGTATGTCAACCTCCATCACAGTGTTAAGTGAGCAATCGTCCGCGAAGAGCAAGTCATGGACTGTAGTCGTAGACACGCGCGTTGGAGCCTGCATACGCCGACTGTTCAGAAGGTGCCCGTCAGTTCTGTAGGCGATGCGGATACCAGGCTGCTCATCACGGTAGGCGTCCATCAGCATAGCAGAGAACACGAGGCTGAACAGGGTGGGGCCAGTACGCAGCCCTGCTTCACTCCGTTGGTCACTGCGAATGCTTCGGATACGGTCCTGTTGTCAGTGACGCGTGCCATCATCCCGTCATGAGGCTGTCGCACCATGTGCGTGAACCACTTAGGACATCCGAATTTATTTCTGTGTGACTTTCCATCAGTCCGTCGCGATTCACCATGTCAAAGGCTTTCATCAGATCCACGAATGTAGTGTATAGGTGGGTTCACATCTCCTGGCACCTCTCTTGTAGTTGGTGGGCGGTGAAGATCATGTCGGTTGTTCCGCGGTGTCGGCGGAAGCCACATTGGCTTTCCGGGAACAGTATCTGCTCTAGATGACCGTTCAAACGATTGAGAAGGATAAGGGCGAAGATCTTCCCGGCGATGATGAGCAACGAGATGCCTCTGTGGTTATCACAGAGGTGATGAACAAGCTCATCGCAAATTCAGAATGCCAGAATACAGCGACCAGATGCCTACCTCTACAGTAGATTGCCTAACTCAGGAAATTTCGGGGTCAAAATTTGAGGCGGTAGTATGGCACAAACTTTATGGGGTTATTTTTGTTCGTTGTATTGAATTGATGCACAGAAAGCTGTTGAGTAACGAGGAGTTCACTTCAGATCTGTTTATTGAAGGGAAAACGGGGCCAAACAGGGCCAAATCGCACGTTCTTTGCTATCCAGTAATTTTTCTAGGCAATTGAAATCTCCAGATCAAAACATTTTGTTTCTATGCGTTTTAATATAAACGGAAATAACTATAACACTGGAAAATTTCAATATCTCTTTTGAGAAAACGGGAAATATGGTTTTGCGCTCAGGAAAATCAGGTGAATGCAGAGATGAGAAATTACATTGGTTCCAGGACATCACGGACAAGAGTCAAATTCAAAAAATTAGTTTTGCAAATTTGTGAATTTTTATACCCAAAAATAAGTAATAAACTTGTGTGACTGTACTTTGTTTTACCACGCCGAAAATGAGGAGCTTAAACACGCATATATATGAGAAGCCGCAACATGACGTCAATGTTCTCCGTCACGGTGTCCTGAAATTTCTATTTGCAGTTGACTATGAACGAATAAGGAAACTAAAAAGGATAGTGCAGAAGATTGACATTGCTTCGCAAAATTTTAGCATATATTCGGAAATTCGATTGTGTGTTTGCAATCTTAGAACGGGGCTAAAACGTAAGCAAATCCAACAAAAAACGCACCGATAGAAATTAATAAGTGAGTTCTTTCATTTTCAGTACACATTTTATCCCTTATTTTTAGCGAAGAAACCGCCAATTCTCGTGAAACCGTGTTGGAACACATACTCGAATTTTAGGCTGTTTGGTAACGGCCATTGCCCTTAATCTGGAAGACAACTTCTGTGGAATATACACCAAAGGAATATTTTCAAAATTAATTCTATTTTTTGGTGTTTATTTACTCGTTTGTTTACATGGACAAGCATTCTGTACATTTAAATCTTCAGGTTAATTAGCTAACCGGATTTATTACGTTTTCAGAATTTGCCGCTTTTCCTAAAAAATAGTGTTTCTAAACAACGTAACGTCAATTTTTAAACCACAACATGTCTTCATTTTAAGAACGGTCGCTTCTTCACTACTGTAAAACTTTGGGGGGACGCTGTGCGGGCTGATTTCGCACAACGGGTCTTTTCTCATGAAATCCGTGAGATTTCATGAGATAGGTCACGTAATG
Organism: Schistocephalus solidus; assembly: GCA_017591395.1. Taxonomy (NCBI): domain Eukaryota; kingdom Metazoa; phylum Platyhelminthes; class Cestoda; order Diphyllobothriidea; family Diphyllobothriidae; genus Schistocephalus; species Schistocephalus solidus. Next base: position 101,394 of record WEDG01003291.1, on the reverse strand, counting down.
TATCTAAGTCGGAGGAAGGTTTTAGCTATCAGAAATGCTTAGTTAGGCTTTAGGTCATTCAATATGTACATCAATGACTGTCATGCTCCCATTTAAGTTCTTTCAAAAATCGGCAAACGAGACTTCCGGTCACAGATGATGATGATCGGTTCCCATCGGCCAGGAAGTAGAGATAATCATAGAGAGGGGAACCTCACAAGCAGCAACGACACATCAAGCGACGCCTTCTTCGAACGCGCTAAAATGAGACGAGGCTCCTAGCTGAGACGGTAATAAAGTAGAAACTCTAGCACATTAGTAGCGCTTCTATGAGTGGGCTGGGAGCACTAAATGAGTTTGGTAATTTCAGAGATCTTGGATATCTCGATTACTGCAGTACTAGCTCGCGATATTTAAATACTAGTCAGCAACAGCGACTGCACTAACAACGTCGAATTCCGTATAAAGATGGTTTGTGGCACAGTTATCGCGAACCACGCAAGGAGATGACGTTGTAGTCACCAATGCTTGACTGGTACTGAAAAATATGCATAAAAGCAAAGCAGTCCATTCAAAGAGGACCGTTTGAGGGAAGGTCAAACTGTAGCGAGTCGCGAAGACGGAGACACAATCAGTAGAACAACAGCTTTACTAGCCTGACGTTTCGGATTCTCTTTCAAACGCATCATCAGAGAGTCGCATAAAAGAGTAATAGGGGGCACAGGAGACTTATTATTTATAGGGGGTGTGACTGCATGGACCCGCATCTGATATTGCCTCGAAAGATAGGTTCGTTCATGAATCCGAAACGTCAAGCTAATAAACTTCTTGTGCCAGCGATGATCACGTCCAGTTCTTCAGAATTCGAAACGTCAGTCTAATAAAGCTCTTATTCCAGTGCTTCTTCGCTTCTATGTAGCGAGTTGCGCCTGATTCACACTTTATTGAGGCTAATTGATACAGTATAGATCTCAGTGGCTGCCTCTCCCACCATGTTACAGTGACAAAACAGGTACGCACGATTTTTGGTGCAGTGAATGGGCGGGCATTCTACCCTAGCCTAACCACGCTGCGCAGGCCTATGTTTCTCTCCGGAAATGAACATTTCACCCACTGGGCGTATGACAGATACTATACGTCCTGATTAAACTACCAAGGCAACCGAAACTACCAATTACTGGGATGGCTCGAGCTCCAGGGACGAGATTCGGGTTGCAACGACTCCTTTGCAGTATATGCTCATCGCAACCCTCACGACTAAATGAAGGCTGTTTTGTGTTCATCGGAGATAAGCCCGTGGGTGGCACGAATGAGACGGGGAGTGCACTTCCACTTGCACCCAGTCTTACCCGTAGAAAATGGTCTATCTGGCAAAAAGGGTGAGACCAGTGCGGAGCATGTGTCCTTACCAATAGTTCGAGTGCCGCACAGGCCCCTCCCCACGGCGCTATCGATTCTTGTGGATGAACAAACTTTCACATATGAACCCCGGAAGCCCCTTTTGTGTTAATTCCTGGGGCTTGTACGCGCAGACAAGGTCATTAGATATATCAACAACTGCGCCCATTCCCCGCAAAAGTAAAATGACCGGCTCGGACGGTGGTTGGTGTCTGGGAACGGGAACAGAAAGTGAGTTCGACGATTCAGTGCATTTTCCTCCCTATAAACAAGCTGACGCACTTGAAGCTATCATGGTAGGCTAAAAGTCGTGGCTTGAAAGGTAGCCAATCGACGGGATGACTCGAACTGTGCGGTCAACCCTGTGTATTTTTGATGAGCGACTGACTGGCGAACTGAGAGTCAGGCTCCAGTGACTCCTTCTTAATGTAATTTTTATGACAATCCAACTCTGTGGGATCCGAGCAAGGCGTGGAGGCACGCCTTGGGACGGTTCCGGCCGCGCCAGCCACCTGCGCTCTTTCCCACTTCCGGTCTTCCTGATTTGGTCATGACTGGGGGCCCAGTTGTGAGAGCAGAGAGCACGGTAGATGCAGCGCAAGCAACCGTTCCTGGCCAACCTTGCTGTGGGGCACACGGTGGACTTCGTTGAAACCGACGGTCAAACAAACAGGGCCCCCGTGCCCGTTATGACGCTGTGGCGCTGCCCAGATGTGGGGCAGCGACAATTCGAAGTATTTGACTACGACTGCTTGATGACCATCCTTCGTGGGAAGTACACTGACTTCTTCCAAAATGAGACGGCGAGTCGACACTCGCTGCGACAAAATCGCAAAATGTCCTCGGATCCGTTCTTCGTCATCTACCTCACGAGGTCATTGTTTCATCCCCCCCAACCTTGCACCGTTATCTACTCGGGGCATCGCGTGGGGGGGGTCGCTCAACAAAAAAACCTGGCTCGACACAGGTTGTCAATACATGGAAGTGCTTCTGCGATCTTCGGTCATCGCAATCCGACGCTGGTGTCCAGATCTGTTGTCATGGCTTGTCATGTGCGCCGAGGTACAGCCCTGAGAGGACCAACACATCCAGCCAATTGAGAGCAGCCTTCCAAACCATGACTTTTGGCGCGTGGCAATGGACCAGAGTGCGCTAGATGTTCTTATAGTGACGAGTGCGCAGAAGTACCGTGGGGGGGAGGGTGGGGGTCCTAGAGTTGACCTCATTCACTCTTCCCTTTCACTGTCCGAGTTGGTCAGCCACCTGGTGCAAGGAGTGGATGCAGTAGCTGGGGCGGCGTGAAGCTTGTACACTCGCTCCCCCTCCTCCCGGGATGCGTGGACTCTGCACAGTCTAAGTAACGCGTGCCGTGTCCTAATTTGGCCCCGGCTAAGTCCAGCGCAGCCCGTGGTGGAGGTCAGAGGAGAGAGGCACACATAAACGAGCACAGTGATGTGTTCGGCTCAAATTATCATCAAAAAGAGCGTTTGGTCGAGGACCTGGTTAACCATGCTGCCAGACAGATAAGTTGTTGTGTGCAAGCACTGCCCACACAGTGGTCGTAAACATTCATCTAGCTTAGGGACTACGCGCGATAAATGACCCAGCCACTCTCTACACCCAGAGGCTCCACCAGGTGAGGAAGGAGAGGGATGTACACACATATATATATATATATATAAACGTGTATCGTGTGAAGTGCTAAGCGCTGCAGCAGCAGTAACAACAGGAACATTCAAAACAGCGATTCTCACACACACTTGTGATGTATACGTGCATAGAGCAGGAGACGACAGGACGAGATTGCACAAGCGGTGTGATAGTAAACAGTAGCACCACCACCACTAGCAGCAGTCTGATTACCGACCTAACAGATGCGCACGCACCCAAGAGAAGGATGCGTCCTCGGCAACTGCCAGACACAGAGCCTCGCACCTGCTCCTCCTCTACCGCTCTTTCCTTTCCATTTCCTGTCTGCCCTCCTTTCTAGACAGCAGGCATTACGAGGCATTAAGTGCTCGTATCCAGCCAGAGCAGATACGTGAACGCCCACTGCCACAGGACTCTGAACGCGTCCTATCACGAGCGACGGTGAACGGTGACTTGGCAGCTACGTCGTGGGCATCAACAAGCATGCATACTTAAGTCAGCTCGGCTGCTTGGCGACGTCTAATGGATCAAATGGTTGGTTCAGCCGCCCTCTCATTCCCTGTCTGCAAGGAACAAAAAAAGAAATGATTTGAAACATAGATAGACAAAAAACACCAGCCTGGTCACGCCGCGTCCTGTACATGGTGGCGAACTCAGTCTGCGCTGATTTGGTCGGTTTCGGGGCAATCGGGACATAACCAGTCGCACTTCAAGTTGGATTGAGCCAGGGCGACTGCCAAAGTGAATAGTGTATCTTGGGTCCGCAGACTTATTACTGGACACCTACCCATCGCTGTAGTAGCTAGGCGGGCGTACATGTCAGAAAGCAATCATGCTGAAGTTTTCCAGTGAGTCCCTTCCGAAGTCTCTAGTAAATAGGTCAAAGTGGAGGTCCATGCAGACTCCTAGCCCCAGGATGCGATCGCGTGATCGAATTCTTCCGATCAACTGAAATCATTTCGCCCTGCTATTACCACCCTTCACATTATATTTTGATCGTGGCTCAAAATGATTCCTGCGTCAGGTAAAGTAACCAGAAACTCGCTTTCATGAGTTCACTGGAGGTGGTGGACAGGTCAACTTTGGTTATGTCTGGTAAAAAATCAAGGAAATGAGTGGGCACTGGTAGTTTAATGCGCCTTAAAGGTATGCACTTGACAAACCGGACAGGTTTGTCTCCGCGCACTAATTTACCTGGAAATCAAAAAAACGCAAAATCGGAAACTGCAGGGGGTACCATGAAGTCAACTGATGAGGCACACCCACAGAGTTGCCTCATGGGACGGCACAAAGTCGGTGAAACACAGATCTGGGCTTTCAGTTAGTACTTGTGATGACAGTATAGCGCCTCAAGCAAAATTGGTATGCAACTGACTGCCTGTTTGATGCTTATGAGTATTACACGATTATTCCGCTAAGTTGTTTAATTTCGGTGAGGATATAATATGTAAGTCCGATGATTTTGTTACCATAAGACAGCTTCTTATTTGATGTTATGCGTAGGTTAGGTCTGTTATGCTCAGGTCTACATCTGTTCAGTAAGTAAAGTTTGGGTGTGATTTTACGGTCAGTATAGGTTTTTCGGGCTATTGTGAGGGATAGGATTATTTATTAAGGTATAGGGTTATGGAATAAAGTTTTATGTTTAGTTAGATATTACAGTTAAGGTTAGGGTTTAGGTTCAAGATTTAGGTGAGGGTTCGTGTTTGGAGTAAGACCCTGGGGTTAATTTTATGACTAATGGTCAGATTTTGGGCAATCGGTTCGTGCCTTCGGTTATCTGCTGTTTTTAGCCAGTTTACAGTTTACTCAGACACCACCGTTGTAATTGCGCACTCTTGCCATTAGGCCTTTTTGGAGTATTTTAAGATGGAAAATACATTTTTCAAGAAATCGAAAATCTCAACAGGGAAGACCCTTCGGAGTGTTTGGTTGCATAGTCTTCAGAAACACCACCTTCGAACCATAAACTGACCACCTGCACAGATTTTATTCCTGTTCATTCTCCCCTTCCGAGCCGATCAAATAAAGCTAAAGAGGTTAGAACCGATTTAGCGGTAATGTACAGCATCCGTGGCAATCAAGTCCCGGAATTCGAGAAATTTCCGTGACGATATCGTCACAAGGTCCGATTGCTCACTCCTCAGCTCTGGTGGACATGGAAGCGCAGTTAAAGCCCGGTGAGAGGTTGCGATGATACATAAGAATCTCGTTCGTCATATTTCCGGTGAAATGGAGGTGATGCATGCGGGAAAAAATAATAGTTGATTCAAGGTCAAGATAAGCATTCCATGCACTCCTCATTGGTCGAATTGGGCAACAACTTATCATCTGTGATTACAGGGAGCTGCGGCAAGTCCAGCAGACAGCTTGACAGTCATTCGGAATGGGAAGCTAAATAGCATTTTGGCAACTGAGAGTACGGACCCCCCATCCGCCAGCGATTATTTTTTTCTCCTGGATACGCTTAAGTGCGTGAATCCTGCTTAGATCGACAGTTCGACCATCGATTTCGACTATGTCCACCGTATGCTCCACAACAGGGTAGTGCAGGGACGGTGACTTGCGCTGGATTATGAGAGTATCCTTGCATATTAGCAACCTCTCTCTCTCACACACACATACACACACTCTTCCCCCTCCCCCTATCTGGGCCCCGTGTCAATACAAAGTCAAGCAGACCGGAGATGGGAGAAGGCACAGGACCACGCACTGTGGCCCACCACAAATGAGGAAACAACAACAAAAAAGGGGGCGGCTCAGATTCCAGCTGAGTGGGAGTGCCATTAAGGCTAGATTAAGGAGTCATTGCAGTCTGACACTCAGTCCGGGAGACGGCGTTATCCCGTCAGCTGGCAACCCACCAAGCAACGATTTTTAGTGCACCACGATAGCTTTAAGCGCATCAGATTTTTTTTTATAGTGAGGAATATGCGTTGAGGCCGTCGATCTCACACTCTTCCCTATCCCCAGCATCAGGCCACCGTCCGAGCTGGTCAGTTGTCTGATGCGGAAGTGGGTACAGTGTCTGACAGGGCTGGCAAACCCGTCTGTGCGCGATACAGCATGACCTGGCCCCCTAGACACCTACATCGGAATTGCCAAAACCAGCGAACGCCAATGGACGATTCTCCGGGTTGGGTAGCGAACTCGGTTCCTGTGGGTTGGAAAGCAAACACTTGCACATAGTGTCTTGCTTCAGCCCCTTACCGCCGTCCGATCCTGTGTCCAGTGTGGTGCAAAAGGGATAGGCAGCAGACAGGCTGAGAGCTCAGACCACAGAAAACAACGTCTCCCTCGCAACTGGCGGCTGCGTCCTGACCACAGGGCGTTTCGGGGAGGGAGTCGCGCTAGACAGTCGACAGACCTGACCGACCCCACTAAATGTCCCCGAGCCTAGGGGCACAGTGACAGCAGCCAGGCTCCTGGATTGGGCACATGTCGGGCGCTGTATGCCGATAGTGCCGTGGCGTTAGCGCCATTTTTCCTAATTCTTGCAGGCACACCACGGAAAGAGTGCATGTGAAGGTAAGCTTGGAGGAGAATGCAAACGCTCTATTAGTTAGAGGCCTATAGAGGGCTAGTTAGTGAACAAAAGTGTGCGCTCTCAGCATGTCGGCAGAAAACTTCGCAACTAGAGGCCTTCACATCGCCAGCATAACAAATAGTCTGTTCGTGGAGGGCTACGTCACCAGTGTATTTTCAAAAACCCATACCTAGCAAAGTTAATAGCGAGCAGATAAATGGGACACCTTGAAGAACACTGTGTATGACAGTCAGAGTAAGACTACGTGCAGACTCATGCGGCACCCCGCTCTCCCACTCAGGGGGAGATGCTTCATCTTCGCCCGACCCCGCCACCGGTCTTCTTAACTATGTCTCGATACCGGGTACAGGCGGGTAAGAGAAGAGAGAGAGTGCGGTAGAGGCATGCAAGTCTACTATCCCTACTACTACTACTACTACTACTACTACTACTACTACTACTACTACTACTACTACTACTACTACTACTACTACTACTACTACTACTACTACTACTACTACTACTACTACTACTACGACGACTACTACTACTACTACTACGACTACTACTACTACTACTACTACTACTACTACTACTACTACTACTACTACTACTACTACTACTACTACTACTACTACTACTACTACTACTACTACTACTACTACTACTACTACTACTACTACTACTACTACTACTGCTGCTGCTGCTACTACTACTACTGCTGCTACTACTGCTACTACTGCTACTGCTACTGCTACTGCTACTACTGCTACTGCTGCTACTGCTACTGCTACTGCTACTGCTACTGCTACTACTGCTACTGCTGCTGCTACTGATTTGGGGCTGGAGTCACCGTCCCTGCACTGCCCGTCTGTGGAGCATACGGTGGACATAGTCGAACTACGACAGTCGAACTGACATAATGAACACTATAATGGTCTAAAAAGATCAATTCGGCGTCTCAGCGCAATCCAGCTCTGTCCTCTTATGGAAGGACCAGTGAATAGGCGATCACTCACAGGTTTTAAAATGATCAAGTAAACCGAGACAACGGATCGAAGATGGCAGCCAGTTCGGGTTTATTTTATGCCCGCTTTTGCCAGAAATTCCGCCAGTAAACACCTATGACTGGACACCGAGGCGATGGCCATAAGAACAAGGCATAAGCGCTTGAAGGGTCAGAGTAAAATGATGGCTAACCGACCAATGGTGGGTGATTAACTTCGTGTAATTTGATAAATGGACGAAATTAGATTGCTGTGATAGGCTACTTATACCAGGGCGCATTATTTATCCTTTTATAAATAGCTGATCTGCGCGCATGCTCAAAGATTGATCGATTGGAGATCACATGTTGAAGTCTATTATGTGATTCTGTTGAGTCATTGATGTGACATCACCCTTCAGCTGTATGCGCGCTAGGAGCGTCTACAGAGGTCGATTTGGTTTTTATGCGGGATACCGGTAACGGTGGCGCTACTGGTCGAAGCCCGGCAGAGCGGCAGAAGGGATCACACACACGTAGAAGAAGCCATACTCACTAATCACTATGCATCAGCTTCACCTATATTTACAAACCGGTCATAAATATGCAACAAACCACTTATCAGAGAGCAGTGGACGGCGAAACACGCCTGATATTGCTAGCTCACTACTCGAACATGACAATGACCGCTACCCAAATTACCCGCGAATTAGGCGGGGGGTCTTTGCACAGCATCAACGTCACACACTATCTCCACTTAACCGCCATAGTTAAGTACTCAGACAAGACAGAAAAGACCGGAGATGGACACGGATGGAGCCACTAAAAAGCCATAAAACCCGCGTGCCATGACGTGTCTAGTCCCACTGCCACAACCCAACCAGGCTTCACACACAAACTGGCTGGCCTTAGAAACACACAGCCCAGCCACCGTCGCCTGGTTTATTTTGTAAGTCGAGGCAGTTACCGGGGTGTGGCCGCTGCACTTGGCACAGTCTAGTGGGACCACAGATGAAGGGTAAGGCCAGGCGCGGTCATCGTTGAATGAGAAAATCGTACACACGGGCGCGCACGCGAAACAATAAAAAAACGGAAAGTAGTCGACGCCGAGAGCTCTTACAGATGTAAAGACAAGGTAGACTGGACATACAAGAGCCATGCACGCTCCGTCTAACAGGGACTTACGCGAGTGTGTGCGTGGGCTTGCAGCTTGGGACGGGATACTTCCAAAACGCTGCTGGAATATCTGGCGTCGCACTTGATTCTCCCGGATGCTGACCCAAGCTAAATTCCCACGGCTTCCCTGGGAGTATTTTGTCCTTTTATATATATATATGTTTCCGAGGCTTCTTTTGCCGATGACAACCTTGGAATATGAAGGCTATTTCCCACCGATTTTTCAGCAAGGCTTCCGAACAGCGCGACTACACTGGCCAGTTCATCAGAATAAATCCAAACGGGATTCATTCACTCACGACGGTCGCTATCGACGATATCTACCGTGTGCCGCGCCACATGGCTGGCGCAGAAACGGTGACTTGTGCGTGAATTAGTTTAAAGTGATAGTAGACATGCGCAGCCTCTATCACACTCTCTCCTCTCTCACCCATCGGAGCCCGCTCTCAAGATGGAGTCAAGTGGACCAGAGGCGGGATCGAGCGAAGTGATTGACACCGCCTGTGTGTGCCGTGTGCGTCCGCCCAGCTAGTATAAACACGAAACTACCTTTAGCGCTAGGTGAGGGACTAAAACTTCAAACGAATTCTTGAATACAACAGTCATTCGCAGCAGTTAGAAAAGACGAGTCACCGATAGTTTTCCGGAGGGACTAGGGCCGAGCAACAAGCATTTGCGCGTTTACTGCTCTAATTAAGACAAACTGTCTAAATGCGACCAACTAACTGTCTCCCGGACAATTATAGGTATAGTTACAGCCTACCCTTGCAATTGCGCCTACCGGAGAAGATGGTATTCACGTCTGCCGCAAACCGCCTTTTGATACTATGTAAGCAACTGTATACAAAGACGTCTATGCCTCATCCTCCACCGACAAACCTATCCGGATGATGCTCTGCCCACTACTTGACAGTGATCATTCTTTGCACTGCAAACATGGAGCCTGCTATCGGGAATAGAGACGAGAGGAAGGCAGAAAGAGAGAACTAGCTGACTGCATCAAAGCAGCAGTTGATCCATTTTTGATGATAGGGAAAATCACCTTGCTCATTCTGCTTAAAACGGAGTAAGCAGGCACGCACTGAATAAATTTGGGGTCAAGGTAACTGATGAAAGGATAACGTAGGTCTAGAAAACTTACTCCTGATGGTCGGCTGATCCCTGCTTGAGGAGGCATCCAGGTTGAGTGCACAGGCAGAGAAAAGGATTAGAAGAAGAAGGTTGCTGAAGGGCCGCCAATCTGCACCCAAAAAATGCATTCTCTGAGCGACGGCAACAAACGAGGAAGGGCAGAGATTCGGCGTGGAGAATGAGAGCGGACGGAATGTTTGACGGAGGACGATCACATTGCCCACACGCGGTAGAATGGGGAGATGCGTGTTTAGTCCGAATTTTCGTCTGGCCGGGTGAGAATACATGTAAAATTAGTATAAAGGGTTAATCTCTTCGTCGGAGACGCGGGAGAGCACAACAGGGTATAGGGAAACTCACATTGGGTCGACTACTGTAAGGAGCGGAAGTCGTGGGGTAGAAAACAAAAATGACCAGTCAATACGCGCGGTTCGACCGTCGGTTTCGACGCGGCCAACACCAAAACATGGAAGGCGAAGGTACAGTGATTTTGCACATGAATTAGTTTATAGTGATAGAAGACTTGCGCGGCGCCTACCGCATTCGATCTTCCCTCACCGGTCGGGCCCCACGTCAGAACATAGTCAAGAAGACTGGAAGCGGAATCGGCGCAGGTGGCTAGTGCGGCTCGAGCTTGCACCTAGGCTTGCCACCACATGTCCCCCATGCGTGGCATTTACTATGGGTGCGCATTACCTCACCAAAACGCCGCCCGTACCCTGATATGGCCCGCGTGTTGGTCCAAAGCATCTACCGTGTGGCCCGTGGTAGGTGCCAGTGAAGTGTGGTTACAATACTGATATGCAGGTGACATATGATCTCACAAAAATTCCTACATTTTAATTTTAGACGATTAGGTCTACGATTCTTTGTAACAACCAGACTAAACAGAAAAATCGCCACATACACTTCACGTTTTTCCTTCATTGATACTTGCGTGTATTACGCGATGCAGGAGAATACCGATCGCAACCGACAGAAAAAGGGGAGAGTAGTTCAATGGTGAAGCGTCGGACTTAATTACGCTAGATGACGAATGAACGCAGTTGGAGGCTCAGGTCCCACAAACTGGGATTGGGAAAAGGCTGGCTAACGGCGCTTAATAAGCCAGAAATAGCCTCTCGGTCTTCCCTGTTTGTCGGTATGCTCCTTCATTATTCATATTCCTGAGTACAACCGACAGGACAACAGGCCCGTGGCTCAATGGTTGAGTTTTACACTCAACGACCAAAGGTCCCGGATTAAAACCCCGGGGGATTCACACTTGAAATTGAGTAAAACTGGCTGATGACGACTAATAAGCCAAAAATGGCCATTCCGGTCTCACTTGTTTTTGTCGGTTCTAACTTATCTACCTATATCACTAGTCGCGACGTGACTGCCTGCGAGGGCTCCACTGGCGCGTGATTTATGCAACGGGCTAGAAAGATTAACCGACAAAAAACAGCATACTTCCTTGCGTGCAGTAAGCTTGGATTATGCTCCATGTTAATCGGTACTGCAATCGAACTGCAGCACCAATCCCTGCGTCATCAAGGCACAGCTACAGATTTCAGCATTCAACTTCTGATCAACAGGTAACGGGTTCGAGCCTCGGGTGGTGCACTGCCTTGGGTTGAGTACGACTGGCTGATGACGGCTACTGGACTAGGGATGGTTATTCCAGTCTCCCTTGTACTTGTCGGCATTGTTCCTCTGCCGATGATACTTGCCGCTGTGTGGCTGCTGGCTGGGCTCGAGAGTGAGCCTCAAGGCAGAACGGGACGAGTGAGTTGCGTTAATGATTAGTGAGCGTTCATCAAAGAACGTCAACACTCCCGATCTAAACCAGAAGAATAACGAGTCCGTGGTCCAATGATCAACAGGTCGTGAGTTCGAGCATCGGGTGGTGCACTACCTGGGGTTGGGTATGACTGGCTGATGACGGCTAATGAGCCAGAAATGATAATTCCAGTCTCCCTTGTCTTTGTCGGTCATGTTTATCCAGCCAAGGTTTCGGGATTTCCAGTACACGCAGCACTAAGCAAACAGCAGACTAATCGATTGCTAATTTCCATGGCCCTTTTCGTCCGGAGCAACGATGGGAAATTGATAGCATTTTCCGTTCGAATTCACGTCTGGTAAGACCAAGCCCCAATTTTCAATAAACTTGCCCATTTCCACGTGCTGGTATTGGATACTAGTTGTCTACCCTTTTGTCTTAGCCTCAAAACTCTTTGTAAATTGTTCGAGAACGTCTCTCATCGGTGCTTTTTCGGGAATATTCTGACTTATTGCTTCTGAGGTCCATAAATTGAAGTGCCAAATACTCGTTTCATTGGCACGTTCTTTGCTTTGGTGAGAATATTGTACTATCGGACAGTACTATCTTAAGGTGTATAGGGGAGGGTCGGCTAACGCCTGCTGAACCTCTATTAATCCGTTTCCTAGTGGTTGGGATTTCGGACAGCATGATTGACTAGCACACATGCCAGATAGTCGCAAGGATCCAAAGAAGTCTACATAGATAGATAGCATGAACCTGAAACGGCCGTTTGAAGCTCTCTCTCTCTCTCCCCTCTGCCTGTTATGATGCGTCTTATGTGAGAAGGCGGCAGACGGTGATGCTATGATCCTGCAAATTACTTCAGACCGCCAAGCAGGACAATGACAGGTGGCTTGACGACTATAATGCAGCGTAATGGGTTAAAATTGTCCGTCATTTTAAAGCGAAGTATGCTAGTCGGAGTTCCAGCCGAAATACTATGCAATAAGGTTGACAAGGAAAGTTACGGAGGGGGAGGGGTGTGTGGTCGGAAGATAATTTTGTTACTTGTACGATGAGAGCCACGTCGTACATTTAGTAGACGGAGAGTGCGAATTAGAAGACGGAGACTACTAATAGGTTTTGATGACCATGTGTACAAGCGCGCTAAAAAACGGACTTCCAGGGTAATTGAGTCACATGATAAATTACAAAAGACCTCTGCAGGGAGCCACGCTCCTCAGCCACCAATTAGCCGGGGAAGATTGTTTGCTTAGTAAACGGAGCCAGTAACCAGCCAAAACGAACAGCTAATAATAAAAAAAGGAGGGGACACCGAAAAGATGCCGACAAGGGGGGTGGAAAGAGAGAGAGCGCAGTTTGACAGCAGATAGGTGTGCACGAAACATGAATCCCTCATTCTGGTGGCAAGCGGAGGAATGCGAGGCAAATCGATCGGTCAGAGGGTGCGTGTACATGCGAATGGGGTGTAAGGGGTACTATTTAGGGGCAGCACCACACAGATAGCATTTGGTCGCTCCATTAGTCTCTTACAGGTGGTGAGTTCTCCAGTGGCCGCCTCTAACTGGTACCCAACTCTCACCTCTAACTCCTAGAAGTTGGGTTCTTCCCAGCAGCCCCACCCCGGGTAACCGTCACGACCGGCGGGCTAAAACAGGTGAGGGTCTCCGGTGCTGTGTGTGCCTCCACACCCGGTGTGTCTGACGCCCGAACTTCCCACCCCCTCAGTCCTACGGTGGGCGCGACAGCAACCCCGTAGGCGGTCCGGGGTAACTCGGGCCGCTCTCCCGCTAAAACAAAACCGTGACCCATAATAGAGTTCGGTAACAGTCTGGGATGTCCGAGCAGCCCTATTTAGGGACAGCACTGCTTGCGTCCTCGCGGAGGAAGAGGCTAGAACAAATGCTGGCTCTCACGTTTTCTGCAGCCGGCCGCGGCTCGCAGATCGCAAAAGACGCGGTCGTAAAACTCAAGCAAACAACAATACCCCCCCGTCCCAATCCCCCACGCCATATTGTTCGGGCTGCTCGGGTTAGTCCGCTCACACTAGCAACCTGGAATTTTCGCTCTCTTTTAGACAATCCTAGGAGATACCGGCCGGAATGGAGGACGGCGCTAGTCGCCCGGGAACTGGCGCGCTACAAGGTGGAAATTACTGCTCTCAGCGAGACCCGATTCTCTGGGCAGGATCAGCTGGAGGAGGTGGGTGCCGGCTACACCTTCTTCTGGAGCGGCCGGCCAAAGGAAGAGCGACGAGACGCTGGTGTTGCCTTTGCCATCCGGAACGACATTGTTGGACGTCTGCCATGTCTGCCGCAGGGTATCAATGATCGCCTGATGAGCCTCCGCCTGCTTCTTCGGGGAGACCAGGTTGCCACCATCATCAGCGCCTACGCTCCCCCAATGACGAGTTCTGATGCGGCGAAGGACAAATTCTACGAGGACCTGCACGCCCTGTTGGCGACTATGTCGAAGGCTGACAAGTTAATTGTCCTTGATGACTTCCACGCCCGCGTCGGGACGGACCACGCTGCCTGGCAGGGAGTGCTGGGTCCCCACGGTCTTATTAGCTATAACGATAACGGTCTCCTGCATCTGCGAACCCGTGCGGAACACCGTCTCCTGCTGACCAACACCTTCTTCCGCCTTCCAACGCGGGAGAAGGCCACGTGGATGCACCCTCGGTCGCGTCGCTGGCAGCTGCTGGACTTTGTTCTCGTCCGGAGGCGAGATCGACAGGACGTGCTGGTAACCAAGGCGATCCGCGATGACGATGGTTAAACGGATCACCGCCTCGTCGTCTCCAAGATGAGGCTCCGACATCAACCCCGACGAAGGCCCCCAGGTAAGCGACCGCCAGGTAAGTTAAATACTCTTTGTTAGATTTGCATGCGGACTGTTTTGATTTCAGCAACCAAATAACCCCGAAACTATAGGACCTGCATGCTCCAGATAATAACGCCACCGTGGAGACACGATGGTGTCAACTGCGAAAGGTCATCCAGTCCACCACCCTCGAAGCCCTCGGACGCGCACGCCGTCAATACCAGATTTGGTTTGACGACATCAGCAAAAAAACTCGCGGAGAAGAGTGGACTACACTAAGCCTACATGGACCTTCAGACTGACGCCACCAAAGCAGCCTTCTTGAGATGCCACCGCCTTATACAGCAGCGGCTGCGGTAGATGCAGGACACCTGGATGGTCCGAAAGGCTGAGGAAATCCAGGGGTATGCGGACCGCAAGGAAATAGCCATCAAGGCCATCTACGGCCCCTGCATCAAGGGGACCGCACCGCTGCTCAGCTCTGACGGCACAACACTTCTTTCAGAGAAATCCGAAATTCTTAAGCACTGGGCCGAGCATTTCAGAAGTGTCCTTAATTGCTCATCAGCTATCTCCGATGCTACCATTGACCAGCTCCCTCGAGTGGACACGAACAATGACCTGGATCTGCCGCCTTCCCTATCAGAAACTATCCGGTCCATGCAGTAGATTTACAGCGATAAAGCACCAGGATCAGACGCAATCCCACCGGAAGTCCAAAAGCTCAGCGGGCCCCGGCTGATGGCAGAACTCACAACTCTATTCTAGGAGATGCGGTGCCAAGGACAAGTTCCGCAGGATTTTAAAGACGCGACCATCGTCCATCTCTACAAGCGGAAGGGGAACCGGCAACTCTGTGATAACCCCAGAGGCATCTCGTTGCTCATCATCGCCGGGAAGATCTTCGCCCTTATCCTTCTCAATCGTCTGAACGGTCATCTAGAGCAGAGACTGTTTCCCGGAAAGCAAATGTGGCTTCAGCCGACACCGCTGAACAACCGACATGATCTTCACCGCCCACCAACTACAAGAGAGGTGCCAGGAGATGCGAACCCACCTATACACTACCTTTGACACGGTGAATCGCGACGGACTGTGGAAATTCGTGCAGAAATTCCGCTGTACTGAGTGGTTCACGCACATGGTGCGTCAGCGTCATGACGGGATGACGGCGAGCGTCGCTGACAAGGGGCCGGTATCCGAAGCATTCGCAGTGACCAACGGAGTGAAACAGGGCTGTGTACTGCCCCCCTCACCCTGTTCAGCCTCGTGTTTTCTGCTATGCTGATGAACGCCTACCGTGATGAGCGGCCTGGGATCCGCATCATCTACGGAACTGACGGGCACCTTCTCGGCAGTCGGCGTATGCAGGCCACAACGCCCGTGTCTGCGGCTACAGTCCATGACTTGCTCTTCGCGGACGACTGCGCGCTTAACACTGTGACGAAGGTTGACATGAAAAGGAGCATAGACCTCTTTGCCGCAGGCTGCGCCAATTTTAGCGTAACAATCAGTACAGCCAAAGCAGTGGGCATGCACCAACCGCCGCCCAGCGTGGAATAATGTTCCCCGAATCAATGTCAAGGGCGCTCAACTCAAGAATTTGGAAACCTTTTCTTAGCTCAGAAGCACGTTGTCACGCAACTCGAGAATCGAAAACCAGGTTGCTCAATGGATCTCCAAAGCCAGTCAGGCCTTTGACCGGCTGCAGGCCTCCATGTGGAAGCGCCACGATATTCAAATGAACACCAAACTGAAGAGGTATAAGGTCGTCGTCTTGACGACACTCCGTTACGGAGCGGATACCTGGACCGTCTACTCGAACCAAGCCAGGAGGCTGAGTCACTTCCATCTCAGCTGCCTCTGTCGTATACTGAAGCTGAGATGGCAAGACAGGATCCCGGACACGGAAGCCCTGGAGCGGACCAGAATTCTCAGCATCCACGCCATGCTGAGGCCAGTGCAACTGCGATGGAGCGGCACCTGGGGAGAATTGCCGACGAACGACTACCAAAACGACTTTTCTACGGAGATGTCGCTACGGGTGCGCGCTGACAGAGAGGTCAAAAATTACGCTACAAGGACACTTTGAAGAAATCTCTGAAGCAAATGCAAATCAACTCGGCGACCTGGGAACCTCGCCCAGGATATACCAGCATGGAGAAGATCCGTGAAGACTGCTTCAACAATCTATGAGGCCAACCGGATCGTCACTGCTAAGGCCAAACGAGAGGCTCGCAAGTTACAAGCACCGAGCATCAACACCGCCAATGCCAAAGCCCTTCCAACATGCCCACGCTGTCAACGCACCTTCCGCGCGTGAATCGGCCTGGTCGAATATATTCGAACTCGATGCAACAACAATCCCACACCATCAACCTCTGCCACACCTGCCTCAGACCCCACGACGACGACCACCCCAACCACTGATAACAACCTCCGAGGACCTGCCACCTGCTACCTCCAGCACCATCAACGCCATCCCCCCCAGTACCAGCGATGGGGACTCAATACTAACCTGTTTTCATTCAGAACGCAGCTTCACCTCACACATCGGCCTGGTCGGTCACTTGCGAATCCATCGGACAGAGACCGGTGAACCAGTGCCAGGAGCACCAACATAAACCCGCCCCACCCGACTCAACTGTTCGCACTGCGCACGCACATTCACACGACGCATGGGCCTATTAGGTCACATGCGTCTCCATGAAAACCTGCGATAGAACACCGCCGGCTATACCACAACACTACATCTCTCCCCATCAGCCTATGCACCTCACATGATCACACGCAACACTACAAAAAACATGCTCTCAGTCTGCATAGCTGATTAAGAGGTAAGTATGATCCTCGGCTCCTTCTCCATGTGACTCCTCTGGTGCATGTGTGATCTGTGCTTGATAATATCACGGGACGATAAGCGCCGTAGGTTGGAAGGTTGCCAACTGACAATTACGCTCAGCCCTCGCAGTCAGTTCAATGTGTGTTGTGTGGAGTGGCTGACTGGTGGTCTAAGAGTCAGGCTGCGATGGCTCCTTCTTAACGTGAGATCTGACTATCTCACACATGCGAGATGTGAGCCGTTCAACTTCCTGTTGCGTGAAATCCTGGTGCTTGTGTTTGGGGGGTCAGGTCGTGTACGTAGGACACGTAGACGAGGTCATCAGCAGATGCGCCTACTTCCGCATCAGACAACTGACCGGCTCGGACGCTATGCTGATTTTGGGGGTGAAAGAGTGAGTGAGGTCGAAAGCTCAGCGCATTTTCCTCACTATAAACAATCTGACGCGCTTGAAACTATCACGATGCGCTAAAAGCCGTGGCTTGGAAGTTTGCCAACTGACGGGATAACTCGGACCGCGTGGTCAGCCCAATGTGTGTTTTGTGTGTGGAGTGGCTGAGTGGCGGACTGATAGTCAGGCTGCAATGGCTCCTTCTTAATGTGGCCTTCATGGCACTCCCACTTCGTGTGATCCAAGCCAGGTGTGGTGGTACGCCCAGGGACGGCACTAGCCGCGCCAGCCACCTGCGCCCTCTGCCGCCTCCGGTCTTCTTGACTCTATCATGACACCGGGCTCAGGTGGGGGAGGAGAGTGCAGTAGCTGCAGCTCAAGGCTTCTATCACTTTAAACTAAATCACGCGCAAGTAACCGTCCCTACCCCACCCTTTTGTGGAGCATACGGTGGACATTCTCGGACTACGACGGTCGAACTGTCGAATATGCGAACAGTTACGCGGCGCACGGTTAACAAAGGTTATGCGATTTCAGCGCGATTGTCTGGTGTGAACAGGCTCGCGTAGCGAATCCCCTCACGGCCTGGCACCCAGCCCAAAACGGTGCATAAAGAAGCGCAGACAGGCACATCAACACACAAAAACCAGGGCACGTGATTCAAAGATGCTTTCGGTGTTCAACTGCACGACCAAAACTGTGTAAATGACTTGTTTACCGGTTGGCCAGTCGGTGGTAATACTAGTTTTTGACACCAATGGGTCAGCATCGTCAGGGAAGGGGGGAGCTCACACGAGCGCCCTGGTGATGCACAAGCAAACACTGTAGCAGGTGCACAGCTGATGGAGGCAGTGTGAACAGTCCTGTGTGCAGTAAAATTCCTGGCTGGTAGGCAGTGTTTGTCGACTAGACTAGAAACCGAAAGGCACGTGACGAAAGTCCAGACAATAGGCACTTAAATTTATCTTCATTTTATCGCAATCGACATCTGGCGAGGCGCATTGTCTGGAGGATGAGCAGGAGGAGAAGGAGAAAGAAGTCCCGAACTGTGTTTGTTCACGTGGGAGACGGAGGGCCGGTTGTTCACCAACCGGGATTTCTCAGATGACTCACGACAAGTTAGAAGGTCAGATAGTGTAAGTCGTAATCTGTGGCTTATAGAAAGATCGAGTTGAGGGCTTTGGGGACGAATGAAGGTATCTTGAGCACAGAAAAGACACCAGCATCCTGTGCAGCGGGATACACCGGGTGACGTCAGATGAATTTCAGGGAGAGGAAGCATTGAGAGCGAAATCTTCGCTTGCATTCACCTCAATCACCTTATTTTACACCTGAAACTTTTCCTACGCATTTAGTTTGAGTGCGGTAAAATTGCGGAACAAGCGACACGATGGTTGCAGAGGTGGTACTGTAGGCGAACTGTCAAAAAAGATGAGAATAGGCCTTTGACCTTTGTTGATTGTTCGCGTGAAGATTATTCGGCAGTTTGGTTCACTATCACAGGAAACTGTTGGAGGCACATGCCCTCCTTGCATGGCTAGTTATTTTGGCACAGAATATGTACGTGGGAGCTTACTGTGTTCGTAAATCGACTACACGCCAAAGAACCAAGGCTCAAACAGCAATCGGCTCACGCATTTGTCAGCTCTGGCGAGAATTTCGACCTCGATGAATTTGAATGCGTGGCCAGATCCCATCGAATAAGTCACGATCTTAGAGCTACCTATTGTCTGTCAGACCTCCACCGGCACCAGGCGCAGAGGAAATGGAACCCGTGGTAGCGTCAACCACATTCCTCTTTTTGGTATGAATCAGCTCTCTTGTCTTGAGAGTAGCATCTACAGAAGCGTCAGAATCAACGACGAAACTGTAGCCTGCATCGCCATAACCAGTCAGGCTTTTGAGTAACCTGTCCAAAGAGAACGTTGAAAATGACGTGGCCAAGACGGACATTAGGCACTCTGGCTTTCGAATACTGGCACATTCGGCGTATGTGCAATGCTGAGGGAGACTAGTTCGATAGAGAACCCATATCGTTAGGATGAATTATTATGACAAAATTTAATAAGTAAGCTCCATGAAAAACTGTGTGAGGCAGAAAACTTATGATAGAAAACAATATTCTACTTGTTTGAACTTTCGGATTCACACATGGACCCAACCTCAGTCGAAGCAACAGATTGCTAGCATAGCAGGAAACATCTTTAGTAATTTACCGAACTGCTGCATTTACTGGCGGAGTAACTACTTCAAGAACTCGAACAAACACTGTTGGCGCCCCGTCCATCTAAAATAGGTGGTCTTTTGATGAATCTCAGAAAGGGTAAACATTCCCATATCGCAACCCTAACACGAACCCTAATATAAGCAAAATTGTAGCCTTAATCATAATCCAGCGATTAACTCTCCTCCCTCAAAAACAGGATTCCATAGGGAAGAGATTTCAGAACATGAGATGACAACCGCGAACGAATTCGTATCTCACCTGTCGCGTGTATAAAACTTCAATGAAACTACAAAGGTCACAAGGCTGGTGACCTTTGACCGATCAAGTACGTCGGTAGAAACCAAATACCACTGGCAGCGAAATAAAACCACAGTCATGTGCATGGGTTCAGGACTCAGAATGAATTCGTATACCTATAAATTTGCCCCGTGGCATTGTCTTTACTTATGCTCCTAATGACATTTGGGTAAGGACGCCTTGTACGGCCGCCTAAACAGGACACGGGAATAGGAACCACCAACAATAAATGTGGCTTTGCTCAAAATTCTTGACATTAAGTTAAGGATTAAGGGGAGGGTTATGGTGAAGGTTAGGTTTAAATTTGAGGTTAATATCAGAGTCGAGGTTGGGGTCAGGATTAGGCTAAAGATTAAGGTTTGTGTTCATGCTAATCATAGAGTTTAGGATTATGGTGGGTGTAGGGTTAAGATTAAGGTGACAGTTTAGTTTTTATGTTAGGGTTCAGCCATGGAAATATTTGCCCTTTCTTGTCTTTATCGCAAGACAACCCACTTTAAGTGTGTGAGGCGGTTCCTATTCTTGTGTCCTGTTAAGGCGGCAATGCAAGTCATCCTGGCTTTTTACTCCATCCATTTTTGATTAGAGGAAATGCGATCAACTAGACAAGAAATTTCTTCTGGAAATTGCTTCGCCTTCTTCTCGAAAGCTTCCTGGAGGCGGCCTTTTGGTTCACTGCGTCTGTAATAGCAGAGACAATTCAGACGAATGTACCTTGCTCAGAGCCACTCGAATAAAACATTTCGCTTGAACGATTTCATGAGATGACCATTTTAGCTGAAGGCTTTAGTGGAAGATGTGGAAAATTTGATTGAACATTCCTGACACATTTGCTTTTATCAGCCAGTGGTGGTGGTGGTCTAAATTTGTATGGAATTGAATAAACCTACAGTAGCATTGCCCCAATCACTTGTCTCTCATAACAAATCTGCGCACCGCCCACAATATGTGGCTTTGCGCCACATTCCGGGGAAATTATGTTTAGGATTAAGGTGAGGGCTAGGTTTAACTTTGAAGTCAAAGTCCGAGTTGGGGCTATGGGTTAAGATTTTTACCGTGTTAACTGTAGGGTTTAGGTTTAGGGTGGGGCTAAGATGAAGGTTACAGTTTCGTTTTATGTGAGGGCAAGTGTTA
This sequence comes from Schistocephalus solidus, assembly GCA_017591395.1. Taxonomy (NCBI): domain Eukaryota; kingdom Metazoa; phylum Platyhelminthes; class Cestoda; order Diphyllobothriidea; family Diphyllobothriidae; genus Schistocephalus; species Schistocephalus solidus. The sequence continues at coordinate 80,067 of WEDG01003291.1, read as the reverse complement.
GCGAGAAGATATGGGTATATTTACCCTTCCTGAAATCTACCGTAAGGTCAACTATTTTAAGCGGGTGAGGCGGTTCCTATTCCCTTGTCCTGTTTAGGCAGTCATAAAAGGCATCCCTACACGGAAGTTGGCTCAGACTAACATGGAACGAAACTTTCGAATAAAGAGCACGGCTTTCAAAATGTCATCGAGTTTGTCGGCCATGCAAGGGGCAGTTGAGCGGCGTTTGCAAGCTTCGACAGGATAGAAACCTTCAAAGTTCATCAACTTGGTGAACAAGTGCTGCTTTGGAAATTTCAGCAAGAAAAACGGTAAGCACGGTCGCCACCACGGACGGCACGGGACACATTTGTCCTGGACAGTATGGCTGTTTCTATGTCGACCAAACGTAGAGTCAGATCTCTGCGTTTGTAAAGAGCGCAGACTGCCGGATAGAGACAGTCTGAATCTTCACTGCACTATTCGCAAATGCTGCCGTTTTGCGCACCAGCAGCAGCGACTTTCCAAAGGACGCGTACGTTCCGACCATGAGTCACCACACGGGGCATCGATTTTCTCCCATTGCCGGCGCGGGCGCACACGCATCATGCGGAGACGGCGGCAGAAGGCAAGTGTGTGCGACGAGGAGACGGGCTCCTCCGGTTGGCCAGCCAGTAGCGAAAGCGCGCGCACGCGCAAAGACGGCGAGCCTGTTTCCCTCTCTCTCTCTCCCCCCCGCCTCGTCCCTTTCTATTTTGCTCGGACGCCGTCTTCGTCGTCGTCTCTAACACTGCATCATTATCCAGTCATCGCTTTCAGCGTTCCATCCTAGTAACGCGCCCCCACTCGTTTCACATCAAATTTATCCCATCCGATCTCACTGAGGCGGGGAGAAACCTAGGCATAAAAAGGATACTGCCTCGCAGACTGCCGTCAGAGTTATTCCGCTGCTGGGTGGGGCCTGCTTGCTAACACGCGAAATTCGCTGAACATAGTAGCTAAATGGTTGTGCTCAACGAACACAGATGGCCAAGAGTCGTGCCAATACAAAGCTATCTGGTATCCCAACTTAACGCCGGTCCCTGACATGGCGACCGAAATGAGGCAATATGAGAGGAGGGCAACAATAAGCGGAGACTATATAGCAAACGATGTCGGTTGGGCACGGATATATGTCCCGCCTCCGACACATCTTCCTACAAAGTGCCTTTTCATACATTTAAACAAGCATTCAGTGCGAGTACAATTTTTCCTGCTGGTATTTCTCAGAATATCACGCGTTTTCTTTCCTAAAAAACCCCTATTACCATCATTCCCGTATTTCGCATGGCCGTGCGCCAAATATCGGGGTGGGCGAAGGGAGTAAACATGTGCGTTTGACAGAGATGCCTTGTGCCTTACAATGGCGCTAGTCGCTGTGTGCTTACTTCAGAATGGAGAAAGTCCCGGCACAGACAACGGCGCATAAATATTATTGAAACTCTGGATTTTTACACCTCTACACGGCTGAAGGCAGGGATCGGTTAATCGAAGAAGTACAATGACTTCATGGATAATGCATAATAATGTGATTAACAACGCTATCCATACGTTATGCTAACTAGCCTCCAGATCATAGTAGGAGCACGAAAGCTCTTTTCTTACCAAAGTAAAAATTTGTGGGCCAAAATTATTAAAATAAATTAACTAAAAAGCCGTTAAGACCGACTGTGGAAGACGCGACGACGCAAGGGCTCCCGACCGGAATTACAGAACGTGAGTATGCTAGCATCCACATCGGTGGAAGACACTCCCACACAGACTCTGTTCAACTGCAGCTTTGATTAGGCTACTGAGCACGAAGAAAGTCACATCAGCACAAAGCCAGACGAAAATCTCATTAAGGTATTCTAAGATCCCCTCTGTTCAGCGCTTCATTACGGGAGAAAATAGAGTGTACTATCAGCCAGGGTATTCCGATACGTCTTGGTATCTCTATGGACTGAAGCATGTTCTAGATCTCGGGCAGTTGGTCTTTTGAATTCGCCGCGGTCTTGGCGTACACAGAGCCCGGTTTCACGACATAGGTCCTTGAAGGTAAGATCGCCCCTAGGGCGAGAAGCCCTTGCACTAGCAGTCAGTTAGACCGTTATACTAAATAGGCCTATTGTAGCCCAGCATCTCCTGAAAGGGAGGTTGAGGAGTTGGAAGATGTGTAAGAGACGCTAGTTGCCTGCATCAGTGCGCTAAATCGGCCAGGCAGCAAAAAATCGTGGCAGTGGCGAGTTGGTGCGTTTTGACAGAAAGCAATCTGAGCCGTAATCATGTCCTCCCAAGACCGCGTTTAGAACTATTCTAGCCCCCGTGTCGGCTCCACTAATGAGACAGAAGTCAAGTCCTGAGGTGGCCTAGCGTGCTTGGGCAAATGTGCAGTTTGTCGAGGCCCTCACTTAAATACTCGGTGAGCAAATGTCCACTGGGGGGGGGGTGTTCTAATGAGCAAGCGGTTCAGTGCGATGACAGTCACAGGCCGTTAGTCAACAGCACTGTGATTTACCAATGACAAATGGTCAAGGTCTTGCATCGTACTTTCCTGGCATGACATGCCAGCGCCAACAAAAAGAAATCAGAAATGGGAACAGGCCCGACTACGCTCTGCATTGTGTTGTAGAAAGACACATTCTGCACTGGAAGTTACATTCAGGCGGAGGCGACGTTGTCAGGAATACCACGAGGACATAAGTGCCCGCCAGTAAAACTTTGGCTTTATCTGTCAGAAATATTTTGATACCGGACGACCATACTTGTTATTGACTCTGTTGCTGTAATAGAACTATTAATGAATGGACTTCAAGGTTCGAGTCCCAGGAGATTGCATGAGCAGAGGCGAAGTCTGTTCGACCACCGGAACAATTTGGGAACTCAATCAATCGATGTATCGAGGTGGCACCGACGTAGAGAGCCCTGCGCAGTCACGTCCGGACATACGTCAGTGACCACTGACTGGTTTATACCCCCAATAACTATTTTCTTTTTCCCTGTAGCTGTTATCTCGGACGATGGACTTTTGCAGGAGATTGAAAGCTCAGAATAATAAACTAATTGTTCCAGTGCTCGAACAGACTTCGCCTTTGCTCAAGAAATATTAATCGCAAAAACAAGACGGCCAGGTGATAGAAAACTCAGTATAACTTGAGCAGTGGTGGCGAGAGGGTATAATGTGAAATTTCCCTTCATTCTGCCTGCGTACTAAGAAGGTTCTAAAGATGACGGTAGATAAGACTAAGATTTTAACCTTAGAAGTAATCGCACCTTTTGAAAGCAATTTAGAAACCAATGAGGAGGAGCGAACAGCTGGAGTTAATAAACGCACTCGCAAACCCGGCTCTGGAGACCACATCAAGGCGAAAAATAGCAGCGAAAGGCTTATTCCGGCGCTGGTAAACGATTCAACTAAAATTCTGTTTTACGTTTGATATTTATTATACATATATGCTAAGGAGTGGCCCACACCGATCTCATAGGTAGCCCTGAGCAAACCGGCTCTATCCTGTGGTGGTAATGGACCCAAAGTGCAAATAAATGCTAGGTGTAGCTGATAAGGACAGGATATTGAGAAAGTATCCGTTTTAGACCCATTTATGTCCTCAACTTACTGTAGTCGAACAACTTTAAATGAACACGAAGATGGTAAGTGTTAGTGCGTACAACGCATATATCAGACAGACTGGAGGGTCCACGATACAAAAATAAGGGTTCAACCGACTCCTTCGATCAGTTCGTCTTTTTCAAGGAAAATTTCCATTTTTATCGCCTAGAATAGGTATGCCTAAAGCAAACTGAAGTCAATACTCCGTTCACGAGAACCGGATCCTCGTTCGAAGAGAATTCGCTCCCCTCATCAGGGACTTCTGGTCCCTAATAGATAAAGAGAGCTGTTTTGATAGATATAAATAGAGAACTGTTTTTCGGTCATTATAGACTCATTGCAAGGACAGTGCTTCATATTAAATGTGATAACGCGTATCATGTCAGTGACCGATTGAGCGTTATGAATTATGTGGCAAACGGCCAATGTCGCATTAGGCCCTTTGACTGAAAAGCGTTGACTGAGATCCAGTGGTAGGGCGAACTTTTAACTTAACGTGTAAATGGTAAGTAAGAAGGCTGAGTCTCGTGCCAGATAGAAAAACTCTTGTTATAAGAAAAAATGGAACGCACGAATGAGCAACAAGGCAAAATAAACAACTGCAGGTCTGTCCTATCTTGGTGAATTAAATTTTTGGAAGAGGCCGGTTAGTTACAGATAACATTGCCCAGACAAAAGCAGAAGTGAGTGGCTGGGGCTGGTGGCATACAAAAGAACACTCAATCAAGCCCGAAAAACCAATATATTTGTTAATATACAGACATTTTCGCGCTGAATTTTAGTTCGCCCAAGATAATCCTATTGGAAAACAAGTAGTTAGGTTGTGGATACTTTGCTTATTTTTCCAGCTAGTTCTCAATGAAAATTCACCAAAAGCATGGAGAAAATTCTGATATACTGTCGGCTAAATCATATAATACTGTCACTAGAAAAGAATGGATGAAAAGCTTATAAAACGAGGCCATGAAACTCAAGCTCATTTTAAAAAAATAACTGTTTAAGCTTGAAGCAAAATAATGAAGTCGCTTAAGAAGAAAAATGGGGATATTGCACAATTTCAAGATTGCCTGACTAAGATGGTTTTCCACTAAGTAACTTAGACAAGAGTATTTCTCATTAATCGTAGAGAAAATCTTGGTATGATGGCCCACGGATCAAGATGTTAGATCTCAATGAGCTGGGGATCATTCTCACACATGCAGAAAATCTGCTTCATAAAATTATTGGTAAAAACAACATCAGCACTTAAAATTTTTAAAGCAAAGTAGCTGCGACAGAGAATTGTCAATTTTTTAATGGTGAAACACAGAGTACTGAAAGTTAACGAATATGCAGATTACGGCAGATTAACACTGCCAACAAAGACAAAGACCTTGTTTTTGTCGGCAATGTTCATCTGCCTACCGTATTAGCTACTGTACGGCTGCTAGCGGGGCTCAGAAGGGAGCCTCAAGGCAAAACGGGACGAGTGAGTCTCGTAACCAATCAATGAATCGTCGATTTACCAATATGCAAATTGTGCCTCTGCTTCTTCACAGTAAATTTACAAGTGCTCAAATATGGTAAAAGCTCACGTGTTTTCAACAAAGGAAGATGCATAGCTGAAGATTAAATATTCGATCTTGTATACATTTCGAATAGGACCCAAAAATTTGCAATTTTCAATGAGAACCGCTTCATATCATACACCAGGAGGTCGAGCTTACAGATCTATCATCAAGGGATATTGTTTCTCCCTATCCTCGCGTCTTATCGCCCACATGCAGTCTAACCGAGAGTGATAGTTCCGCGTGCCCTGCCAGAACCAACCTGTTACTGTAAAACCTTATTGAAGATTGTTTAAATTTTTTAACCATAACTGCATGAATTATATTGCAGGCTATTTACATCAACTCTGCGATCGAACTAATTAACCATTAATACTGATATACGAAGCTCGGATGAACTCTATCCGAGTTCGCTTGCTCAAAGTGAACGCTGAAGGGGATTTCGGAAGGGATGCTGTGGATTCAGTGTTTCGTTAATCGTACCGAGAGACTGACTAACATGAAAGAGCCTAGAAAATCCCTTAAATTTAAAGTGCATAAAGGAATAAAAAATGGTAATCGATGTAGATAGGAGGGTGGTGTTTTCAATCAAGCGCGCAGACACGAGTGCGCATGCGCAATAACGCGGATCTTTTGATTACTTTACCGAAAGACGGTACAGGTGACTGCAAAACTTATCGTTGCTATAGGCATGAGCTGTGGCGGCCACGAATTTCAAAACACTTAATTTCTTAGTACCGACTGAATTTCGGCAATGCATATAACGACCACTGGATGTTATAGATCAGATAAACAAGGTTCACTCTATTGCAGTTAGCAATAACGGTATCCATGATTTAATCCGACGAACTGGCGGTTTAAAACTACTAATCCAAGTTTCCAATTGCTATTTTCCGCTTAGGATCGCTTTGGTGACCATCCATCCTGAGGACGTACAGCATTAAAGCCTCACTCTTAAAATCAACTACTCCTTTCAATTTTGATTGGATAAAGAAGACATACTTCGTACTTTTTACAGGATTTATAATTAATGAAGCGGATAAATATGAAAACGCTTCTTCGATCCTTTCTATCAAGCATTAAAAAGTTGACAGTCAAGTCTCCTGTATAAACAAAGAGACCTAGGCAAAACTCTTGGAATTTATTTTACCAAACAAAAAACTAGGTACAGTGAGTATTTTTTACTTGGTCGACAAATGGATCTACTTCCTGCCGCTGACAGATACACCAGCGGTTCGGCATTTTTGCTTTAGCATACCCTGTAGGCCAAAATTTAACTGTTGACCTCGAATTGCTGTTTGCTTTTGTTGAACAGGCGGTTACTTCTTTATATTAAATGAAAGTGACGACCATAATAAAAGGTTTTTCCTCTGATAAATTACATTTCTCTAGGAGACTACTGGTCCAAACTACAGCAGGTTTTTATGAACCCTGCAGCGTTACTTGAAAACGCATTAGTGGCATAGTTGGACCTCAATTACCACTGTTTTTGGCGCATTGCCATTTATACGCTAGTAATGGCTTGTTTACCTTCTCGATTACCTTCCTAATACTTTCAAAAAAGGCCAAAAGTAGCTTAACATGCGTCCTTATTCCCATTGTAAAAACTGCAAAAACGGTTAAATATGGGATAACCACAGATAGTTCAGATGGAGGTCAAGACAAAACACGCGCGCCATGTTCTGCCTTGCAATTATATTAAGAGTTATTGTAGGCAGTTACGTAGTGACAACCAATACCAGTGTACAAAGGAATATTGCAAATTCACAATAAGGCCCTAACATTTATAAATAACTCGGTTTCTAAGTGTTAATTTTTAAGATATCATGAAATGTAAACCAGTTGTCAGAAAACAGTTAAATGAACGAGGAAGTGGGCCCAGAGTACTCTTGGATCGATTCAAGTTTACTCTAGAGTATCCAAATCTGGGCCGATCGCCTTAACATGGCATGAATAACGAGCGTGAATACAAGTTAACAAATTGAAGTTTTATAGAAAATAGAAGTTTTGAAAGAAAAAGGGGCAAAAAAATAAATACGACTTATAATCTTACGCATGACATACCTCTTTAAAATAATCAAATCCAACGAAAACCAATCGAGGCCAATTCGCGCTGTGGCTTTTCGCCTATCATAGAATGAAGATGACGCAGTAAAACACAGGTCTATAGGTGTTATACTTAACCAAAACTTCTTACATAGACGACAAAATCTTTTCAGCCACTGAATATCTTTGATATTGATTAACGTTTTTCACTATTTGGACCATATGAACGAAAGTTAACATACATTAGGAGTGTCACTATCGCTGAATTCGACTCAAGGAAAAATTCTAAATTAATCGAGTAATTAATCAGGTTATTAAATATATGGGTTTGCCAGCTCATCAGGTTCCGATGCCAACTTGGAGGAAAACTCACTGAAAAATCATCAATTCAATCTCAAGTTGAGTACTGAAAGGCACACTATGGGGTGCAAGTTCATGTGTGAAGTAGTATCAATTGGCATAACTGAGAAAATTCCGAACATGATTATGCTTTCTGTCCGATTTTGATGGAACTTAAAACTCACGATGAACATCGCTACTGTTTGTATCATTTTAGAGTCATGCTGAGTTTATTTGTAAGCAAACATAAACTCTCAATAGCGGAAAAAGTATAAATTAAGTGTCTAGTACAAACTTAATAGCTTCAAAATGCAAAACTGCCATTGAAATTATATATGAAAACCCTGTGTTGGACTGAAAAAGGGCGTTGGAAAGAAAATTCATGAAATAATTCTTATCAGGACAATGTGAACTGTAGGTGGCGTGAGTTGCTTTGTGAGGTGCCACATTTTAGCTCTATGGCCACGCCAAGTTCATAGGTGCGTACAGATGAACATAATATCACCATGCACTGATGTCAATAAACTGCGGCAAATGTCAATGCACGAACACGTATCGTAGGTAACGCCACGTGGATAGTTTTGTCCCAACTAGGGTGTTAAGATTTACCTCTACTGACAGTCCGCGATGAACGCATTAATTGATTTGGTGAATAATTCTGCTGCATTCTGCCCCCATACCCAGGTGTCGTCAATGGCTCTGCTAAGCCCAGGTGACCATGGATTGCGGAAGATAAACCACTTCAAGCGAAAACCACAACAGCTATCCCAATATCACTACATAGGCTGACTGAGCGACATTGCTAGCTCTTGTGAGCTGGAATGTTTCGTTGCCTTTCATCCAATCAGACGGGAAAATTTCCAGACAAAAACACAACTCTGGTTGCCTAAGAACTGTCCTGCTGGAAGTAGGTAATTGTGCCTCTCAGTGAGTAGTGCTTCTTTAAATTTAGCCAAGTGAAGGACGTGGTTGCCGGATACACATTTTACTGTCTTGTTTAAATTCCAAGGAAATCACTGCGCGAAATTGCAGTAAATCCTTCGGAACATATTTTATGGTAACGGCTGTTTGAAGACAAAACTTCGTAAAGCCGAAGCTCCGTTCACAATCAGGAGCTTCGTTATTAAAAATCTGTCATGCCTGCTTTAGAATCTCAATGACAGTCTCATGCTCAGGAGACTACCAATCCCAAAAAATAAATATGCAAATATCCTCAGCGTGTATACTCCCTAACTGACTAAATCAGATGGCGTGAAGAACAAGTTCCATGAAATTTCCTAGCGAGTTTTTAGGAAGGTCATAATGATTGTCCTGTGTGAACTTAACGCCAGCGGTGATATGGATCGTGCCACCCGAAGAGTTGTAGAGGTTCGTTAGGAGGTTTGTAACTGCAAAAACATAGATCTTTACCTATAGCAAGTGTGTTTGGAACACAATTTTTCCTGATCAGCAAACTCTTTCATTCTTTAATGCACTGGCTCTGAAAATACTGATGGTGAGTCAACAAGAAAGATTCATTTCTAGTGGGATCTTAAAAATATCGGCGTCCTAAGTACCCACGCCAGGTAAAATTACGCAGGGTCGATCGTGTCTTTAGGATGAACTAATAGTGTATGTGCCAGCGACTTTTCTATGATGACGATTGTTTTTGACTTATCAGGAGAAAATTAGCGCATTTCGCGCCTAGCCCTTGAAACGAATCGGTAACCTATGAAAATTATAACATTTAGAATAAAAGGCCACTCTGTAAATTAAGCCATAACTGAGCTTGTAAATTATTATTCATTATTTGAAATATAATTTATTTTATCAACATCAACGGAATCAAAAATGACTTTATGTCATATCAGTTATCGAAGGCCTCATATAAGTTAAAACAGAAAAGGAAAATATTATAAAACAAGAGAATAATAACAAGGATAACAAATGCAATGTATTGTTACTTTTTGATTGCGATTCTGGCCAGAAAACAGTATTAGTGGGACAGATAAATAATCAACCAAATTGCTTACTATGGACTAGTTTATACGATTATTAGGTAAGAAATCCTGCTTTTGATGCATTAAAAGGCATTTTCTTGCATAGCCACAGTTTTTTTATTATTACAAACAGATTTTTGATATCACCGATGTCTGGGTTGTTGGCAGGAAGGAAATGTTTGGCAGGCCTCGGGCGAAAAAAATCTGACTCAATTAATTATAATCCTTAAATGTCCTGCTCCATTGTTACCACCAGAACTGAGGTAGTCAGATAAATTTTCAGCCAGAAAGGTAGCGGTATAGGTAATAATGAAGCCGTGCTCATTATAATGAGTCGCTAATTTTATGCATACAAAAAGAAGGCCTAGGCCAACTTTATGCGAATAAGTGTACTTTTTCACCTCATGCAGATCGTATTTGCACAAAGGCTGCGCAGACATGTTGGTTCATATAATACATTTTTCCTTCCGAAAAGGAAGCCAAGACTTAACCAACCGTTTGTTCTTCATATCCTCGAATATTGCCTTTATTTTTATGGTCTGATTAATGCGTGTGACCGCATCAAAATTTCAAATTTTCAGAGTGTTTATTCAAAAACTCTTCCACCGTGCTGAATTAGGTATTTCGTATACTGGGAGATGTCGATTGGCGAACCCTTAGTTAATTTGGGTGAGAATACTCGCAGCTGACATTTTTTTATGTTTCGCAATAACGCAAAACGTAATCTTCCAAGTTTTTATGCTCTCACTCCAGTAGATCAGTATTGTGTCACGCTTAAGCCCTCCATGGTTTTCCACCACCTCTTTGCTGAACGTCTAAGTGCTCGCTATTTTGCATCCAAAAATACCTTCCTTTGGAATAATTTTTATCTAAACCATAGAGGGTTTCCCAACGTATCGGTATTTAACTTGAAATTACGTAGGCATTTTATGTCAGGACACATAAAGCCATTAGTCTATGTTTCATTCCTGAACATTAAACTTCTATAGTTTGAAAACCATCCTTCTGGGATTTAAGGTCAGATAATGCATGCTTTGTTAAAATATAAAAATGAGTAAATCGTTTTATTCGGTACTCATAACGGTTCTGTTATGATAACTTAAAATAAAATAACAATCTATTGTGAATTTAAGAATGAGTAAGAACATCCCGCAAATTGTTCCATGTATGTTTATAAAAAGATGATCTGATATGAAAAACTCCATGCATATTTGGTTAAAAAAGACAAAAAAATGTGGTTTGAGTCGTATTTAAGGAGAAATAACTCTTGCTCATGGGAGGTAAACATATTTTTGGGTACCGAATGAAACAAATTATTTTAATTGAATTTATCGATTATTCTACTTCACAATCACTGTCGAACTGTGGCTGTAACATTTCTGTAATTGCTATAATATCTGGAGTCATATCGGTTACCTGTATTCACTATTCGCCGGGCTTCAAAAACAGACTATGGATGAGGCTTTATAAGAATTTTAGTTAGTGATACTCAGTAATGCTTAGTTTGCTGTGTCAAGCTTGCCACTTCTAATTTGCCCCTCCCAGCATGCGCAGGATCTGTTCCCACAGCAATATCGCGTTTCATTGTTTCACTTGTCCCCTGTAAATAGCGAAAGTTACCCACCCTGCTGCAAGTGTTTTATTCAATTTCTTGCCTAGTTTGCGAAGCTTCAGATGTTCCGCTGGTGTAAAAAAACTCCATAGCAGAGTTTCGGAGTGTGATTTGCGTGAACAGAATCAAAGTGGCCTTTTATTTGCTGCTCCAAATAATCTGAATGCGTCATGGTTGCACAGGTTCCAACTGTTCAATAAATTATTTCCATTCGAATAAAGCGTATTTTTCAGCAGGTTTTGCAACATACTAAAGTCAGCAAAAATTCTTTCCTTTGGGGTAGGACCATTCGACACAGATAAGCCCTGAAGGCGGTTGGTTCAAATTCTATGATAAGTGAATTCTCAAATTTTAAACAGTTTTTCCCAATTCCCGTAAAAAATATTAACTTAAGTTTCGATAATTTTTTTGTATTTCTAACTCTTTATCAACTGCACACACCTGCAGTTCTTGTATTTAACAATAGGGGGAAATATGCGGTTTTAAAATGTTTCACCCTGACGTAGCATCATAAACTTTCTTGTAGATTTACGAAAAAGAACGGAATCTAAAGATAAATTCTAGAACTAGAGGTGAAATTTTGAAAGCATACTTAATTTCCAGTGATAAATAGTTTTCATTAGTTGATATAAATAAATTGTCTATTTAAGGCCCAGAGAGCACCGTCATTTCAAACTTAGTATCGCGGTATAAATAAATACAAAGTGGATAATTGCTGCACTATTTGAGCAGTCATATTACCAGCAGAAATGAATAATATGGTAGGCATATCCGATTCAGAACGATTTGCCATTTTTAAAACAATAGTCAACAATCTTTGACATTTACGGTGAACTAGAAAAGAAGCAGTAAAAAAACTCCTACGATTAAATCGAATGCGGAGTTTGGTGAGCCGCCAATTTGAAAAAAAATTAGGAGAAAAAAAAACTACTTCACTAAACAATTAATAGCTAGATGCAATGGGATAGTATTGTGATGTTGCTGACAACGTAGGAGGGTTCGGAACGCTCCTTGTTGTGTTAGAGATAATAAAGAAGTCAGAGATACTGTTTGTAACCACCAGTGGAGGTGAGAGAGGAGGAACTCATCGTGGACACCATGGTCAAAACGAAGAGGGGCAGTAGAGGTCATGAAATCATCATCGAGATGCGACCTTACTGACTGCATAATCCACCAATCAAAGAGGCAAAACCATCAGAATCCGCCTTGAGCATCAACTGAACCTGGAGACCATCGTCGGGGTTGCAAAATCGGAGTAAAGTACCAAGGTTGCGAGAGTTGGCGATGGTAGTTTAAAAGGGGAGGGGACGAAAAAGTGAATGCAAAGATTGACGCTGCAGAGGATGATGGAAATATAATTAGAGGGCAATAAAATATCAAGGGAGCTGCCTCAAATACCAGGAGGACCCTTTTCAAAATCCAAAATTTGCGAGTTTGGGAAGGAAACAGACAATAAGGACTTTATATCTTCCGAAGTTAAATGTTTGCGTAATTTGGTTTTGAAAATAGCTAATTTAGATGACAACCTAATTTTCAGTGGAAGATTAGTCCAGATGAAAGCATATTTGGAGGCAAAAAACTGAGAACGATTAGTTGTGGAGCTAAAGGGTGGTGAAATGATCATGGAGGAATTACGAATGGCCTAGGGTCAATCAACCAGAGCGTGAGCGTTAATTCATGAGAGATTTGGGCTAGAGTTTACGCGAAACAGGAAGCAGAGACCGGCTTCGAGTCATCTAACACAAAGAAATGTAATGTTTGCTAATTGACATCTATCCGTATAAGAGATACTGGATCCAGGAAGAGAAAATAGTCTTGGACTAAAAACCCTCCGAACTTTTTTTCAATCTTACTGCCGTCAGAGGCGCTCATCAGCCCAAAGAGGGGACAGTAGTATTCTAGGATAGGAAGAACATACATGCGGTACATGTGTAAATTTATTTCCGGAAATAAGAAATTATGTGGTATAATACCACCTATCTGTGCAGCCTTTGCAAAAATTCGATCTGCATGAGGCGATAATGCTAGCTTATTCGTGTAACTTAGACCTAAGTCTCTTATGGTTGATCGTTCTAAAAGTGTACTTTTTTAAATACTAGGGGTCCAGAAAGCTTGGCGGGCCAAAACACATGAAACTACTCTTGGATGAAGAAAACTTCATCTGCCAACTACAGCTCCAACGTGAGAGCATAAGTAGATCAGTGTTGATTTTATCAACGCAACTATTGGCAGTCTTTAGAAAATGAATAAATGCACTTGAGATCGTCAGCATAAACGAAATTTTGTTAATTTGTGAGTAAAGTTGAAATTTCGTTAATGTACAGAATGAAGAGAAGGGGACCTAGAACAGTACCTTGAAAAACGCCACTCAAGATCGGCTGACGCACGGAGTAGCTATTACCTACTAAGACCTTCTGACTGCGGTTAGAAAAGTAGGAACCAATAAAGTCTAGAAGAGAAGACCGGATGCTGAGGGCTTCCAGTTTCACCAGAAGACGTCTGTGCGGTACCTGGTCAAAAGCTTTGCTCAGGTCAAAGTAGATCAAAACCACTGACTGTTGCTCATTACGAAGGGAAGCGGCGATGTGAGATTAATTTTCACCCTGCATAGCGCCTTCACTAATTCTATTTTCCGCCTTAACTCGTTACCTAAAAGAATTTTGTTTGCAGTGTTTTGCTTAAGACATATCTTCGAACCCATCCTATTTCTCTTGTTCATTACTGATTGTGTACAGGAATTGGACTGTAACTTTGCTGTGTTTGCGGACGATATAAAAATCTGGAAATTTATCCACAATTCTGTCGATGGATACGATTATCAAGAAAATTTTCGTCGATTGGACGAGTGGTCCCGCAAATGGCTCTTGTCCTGCAACTCAAACAAATGCACCCTGCTACGCCTGGGAACTCGAAAACAGGTCATTTGATATGCTTCCCTACTATTTTTAATCAATTATTTATTAATTGCCAGTTTACAGGCAAGGTCAAGCAAATATATACAGTAGATGGTCAAGCTGACAGTGAAAAAAAACTCCTGATCGTTGTTTCAGGTGTTTTCAGGAGAAAAAACTGCAGCTTATTGAGTAATTAAAGTTCATGACAGGGACGCGTTAACACAGGTGCCCGGTGAAGAACCTCTCCATTCAGTGTTACGGATCCGGTATTCTGCACCAGCAGGTATGTCGGCGAGCGGCTGTTCGCTGTTGACTGAGAAATAAGCCGATTGAGGTCTGCAGAGCGAGCAATATTGCCCTCAGCATGAAGACCGGCACAGGATTCAGAGTCCATGAACGCCATCGGAACCGAAGAGAGCTTCAACAGAGTCAGCACCCAAAAGTTTTGGAAGGTGTCCTGAATGTAGAAAACTAATGACAGTTCGCGTAAACTAGGGATAGCTTTGCTGAATTTTGATTCATCTAGGTAGCTTATTCCAGATTGCTATAGCGTTTACCGAAAAAAACTGTCGGTATCTACCTGTGCGTGCCACTGGTTTGCCACCCCGAGAAGCACACACACAGAAGGATCTTGGAGTTTGGATGAAATACAACCTGAGGCCTTCTACGCAATGTTGCAAGGCAACTAAATCCGCCAATTCAATGCTATACGCTATCAAGCAGGCATTTAAAGTTTTCAATGAAGGCTGCTTTTATAAAGTCTTCGGTACGTTTGTAAGGCCACATCTTGAATATGCGATCCAAGCCTGGCAACCGTGGTCCCAACAGGACTGCAACATGCTTGAAAGGGTGCAGCGGCAAGCCACAAAATTAGTAAGAGGTCAAGGTGAACTGCCATATGAGATTCGTCTTAATAACCTAAAGCTCTATCCTCTGAGTTATAGGCAGTTGCGCGGACACTTGATTAAAACCTTCCGTATCGTGCGTGTTATCGATTGCGCCCTCCTATGTGATGAATTTTTCCAACTTGCCACTACGAATAATCTCCGAGGTCACCCATTCAAACTAAGTTTGCCCAAAGAAAGATTGGATATTAGGAACCATCGTTGGGCCATAGCTTCTAACTTAACTATGTATCTCCTATGAGGCACTTTATGAAAGTACTTACTAAGATCAAAATAGATAGTGACCACAGATAGATGATCATTGCGAAGAGATGTTAATGGATTTAAAAAAGACATGTGTATGTGGCACAAGAGCGACCGGGTTAAAAGCCCTGTTGGGAAGACCTAAGAATTTAAGTGGTTATGCAAAATTTGTAATTTGTTGGGCAATTCGATTTTCAACGACCTTTGCAAGAGAAGGCGTTTTATGAACACCGTGATAATTGTGAACATCCGAGAGTTAGCCAGATTTAAAGACAGGGCGAGTAATAGAGGTTTTCCAATTACCAGGAAAAAACCATTCTCGAGAAAAACTAAGAATATATTGCTCAGCAAAGAGGGCAAATCTCTTAGCTGTTTATAAAGGAATTTGGGATGTTTTCAGTTCCAACTGAGTGTGATTGATTAAGTCGGCTTATTTGATTCTGAATATTTGTAGGAAAAAAATACATGGTAGTGAGAAACTCATGAGATTTCAGAGGAATTTAAGGGATGGGAATGGTTTCAAGGGTAAAACGTTTGGCAAAGAAGGAATTTAACAATTCCGCTTTGTCGAAAGCAAGGGCAATCGTCAAATATGAAGAAACTAGACCTTGGAAAATTTAAATATTTTTAATGTCGCATTATGGTTCTCTGTCCATTATACTCGGTGCCATTTTTAAAGGAAAGTCGTCTTCACTCACTTCCCAATAATGTGAGAAATTTGATCCGCTTATAAAAATTGATAGTACTGAGTCATATGAACGACATAAGAGAAGTTTCAACTTTATTTTAAAAAACGTCCATAAGAGTAAAATCACCCTGGACGTCGCATTTCATTTCCTTTACTCATGCGGCTGTAAATTTAAAGTCACAGGAGCTAACAGGTTGTCTTCTCGTAGCAAAAACCCGACAGTTCTGGTCAAAATGTTTTCGGCGATTTATGTGGACACTATTTTCTCTTAACATGAGCACTCAGCTCAATAATTTAAGAAAAAGAAGCTGTTTATCTGTAGATATACAACCCAAATGAATCGTCAGGTTTCACCCTCATTAGCAAATGAGAAGCCTAGGTCTACATATACAATACCAAAAGTTTTCTCAGAGGTTGGCCCTCTAGCTAATGCAATCCCACGGCCCTCCACATCATCAGGAATTTTGATTCCACTTGAATCTTCACCCGTTCACCTTGTTCCGGGTTCGAGTGAAATAGTGTCAACACCACTTCTTTCCCCTTCCAAGCAAACCATGCCTGTTGTATCTTTCAACTCTGTTCAACCGAAAAAAACCCCCAGTAAATTTGAGTCATTTGCTAAGCCAGGCGTCAAAATCAATAATGTAATTACCGATGGGAAACTTGCTAACACCTCAGCATCTAAAACAGATACGAATTCTCACACTACAATTTTTCTCAAACCAAAATTGTCCAAAATCCCCAAATAATGAAGTCTTCTTATTATGTTAGCAATTTTTAGAAACAATTTATTCCTTTTTCAGATGCAGGTTTTCCGCCCATTCATGCTTTCTTCCCTCAACACCTCATTTCTATGCAACCCCTATCTTTCCCACGCCACAATATTGACTTCACTTCCAGGATTTTCATCCAACTATGCCGTTGTAAAATAATCTCAAAATAACATTTTGAAAAATTTTAGACCAGAGCAATTTTGTTTCCCACCTTTTGTTTTCTTCTCCACCACCAAATCTTCCTTTTTTTTATAAATACTGATGATTGTGAACTTAAGATCAGGAATGCGCTCACTTTAGTTTCACTCAATGCGATATGAGTTGTAAATAGGATGGCTGAGCTTAGAATAGTAGCTATTTATTTATTTATTGCAAGTTTACAGGCAAGGTCAAAAGAGATATACAGTAGAGGGTCAAGCTGACAGGGAAAAAAACTCCTGATCGTCCTTGCAAGTGTTTTCAGGAGGAAAAACTGCAGCTTATTGAGGGATAAAAGTTCAGGACAGGGAAGCGTTGACACAGGTGCACGGTGAAGTACTTCTCCTTTCAGTTTTATGGATCCGGTATTCTGCACCAGCAGGTTTGTTGGCGAAAGGCTGTTCGCTGTCGACTGAATAAGAAATAAGCCGATTAAGGTCTGCAGAGCCAGCAATATTGCCCTCAGCATGAAGTCCGGCACAGGATTTCAGAGTTCGTGAAGGCCATCAGAACGGAAGAGAGCTTCCACAGAGTAAGCACCCTAACTTTTGGATGGTGTCCTGAATGTAGAAAACTAGTGACAGGTCTCGTAAACAAGGGATAGCTTTGCTGAATTGTGATACTTCTGGGTAGCTTATTGCAGATTGCTATAGCGTTTACCAAAAAAACTGACGGTATCTAACAGCGCGTGCCAAAGGAAGAAATAAAATTAAATCTCGATGACTGGTGCGCCGAGAGTGGTTGAGCTGCCTCAGAGCTGTAAGGGGGTTAGAGGTACAACTGTTTAAAAGTTCAAATAGTTAACTTAGTCCCTTCTGTAATCTACGAAGCCACAATGGGTCGAAGCTTGTTAGCTCACAGCCTTGTTGGTAGCACAGGTTTCTGTGTTCTGAAAAAAAACTCTTTTTGTAAAGAAGTGCTGAAACGATTCTATCTTCTTCCCTCATAAGCGTGCAGAAGGCTAAATGGAAATGAGCAGTATTCCAGACTAGGTTTGACATACATGTTATAAAGGCTGATTCTAATATTGACGGTTTTTAAAATTTCTGAGAATAAACCCAGTATTTTGGCGTGCTTTCGAGACAAAAAGGGCACAATGCTCTGATAGATTATGACTACAAGAATATGATATGCCCAGATCCTTTATAACTCCAGGCACCTTTAGGTCGTGACAATCAATGCTCAGATGGGGCTGATGGTTGTCACCAATATCCATAACGGAGCGCTTTTGCCAAGAAAGCGAAAGGTGCCATATGGGACACCACTGAGCGAAAGCCTGAAGATCATTTTTTAAGAGCTCAAGCACGATGTTGCGATCGACCGGTTTATATCGATAGACAACATTTAAATCGTCAGCGTACATAAAGGGCCTACCATACTGAAAACAATTAGGAAGATCGTTGACAAAAAGGAAAAATAGAAGTAGGCCGAGCATGCTACCCTGAATAACTCCACTCCTCACATGCGTGGGGTTGCAGATAACATCAGAAATTCTTGAAAATGATGTTCAGGCTTTACGCCTCCTAGAACGGAGAATGGTTCTCCATTGCTCACGCAGGGATGTGTCTGTTCAGCTTGATTACGAACCCACGGAAAGTCACAAAATGAGGATGCTATCGAGCAGAACTGTAGAGGATAACCGAACAGGAGGAAAAATTGCTCCAACTAAAGGAGGGAAAAATAAAATTGATGAAGAGGTCTTTCTTGTAGCAGACCCCGTACATAATCAATGCGGGTCCTTGCCAAGACGAAGGACACTAAATACGAAGTGCGCAACTGTACAGAGCTCAAATAATAAAAGGAACGTGCTCTTGAACTCGGATGATGACCACTCATCAGAACTCAGCGTGGGCGAGATGGACACCAGTTCATCTTGGAAAGAAATGACACACTCTAGCATTTGAGCGCATGAAATGCGCAGAAGTCTACATAGAGGAGTAACCCAGTCTAAATTGAGGTGTTTTTATACCAATGTGGCTCAAAGCCGAAATCGTTGATAGCGAGGTTTCGATAGATGAATACCAGCTCTTTCGAAGAGACAGAGAAAATAGACAGGGAGGTGAAGTGGACGTTTATTTATGGACAGGAATCTCGTCAGTCCAACGAGTGCGCGCCATCTTACTTGAATATGAATTTCTTTGGATGAAGGTTCAAAAGGATTGTTCACAAAATCAACATTTTTTGACAATCTACAGACCACCAAACATTCCAAGTTCCGCTGATGAGTCCCTCCTCCATTTGCTCAAGGAAGTAGCAAGTCAACAGGAGGGGCTTATTGCTGGAGATTTCAATGCACGTACAGGAGACTGGGTAAATCTGACAGTTGACGGTGTGCGAACTTCCTTCGACCACAAGCTAATGGATCTCACCCTCGAACAACCTCTGGTACAGAAGGTTAACCTACAAACGAGATTAAGAGAGAACTAGAGAGCAAATTGTCTGGACCTAGTATTTACGAAGAACTTCTCTAACATTGATGTAATGTCATCTATTGCACCCCTTGGTAAGAGTGACCATAGTACGCTGATGTGGGATTACTCACTTTATTCTCAGCACCAGAAGGGAACGGTATGCAAGTGAAATATATTGAAGGCTGATTTTAACGCGATGAAAAAATGGGATTGTTTGCTTAAAGGGAATCCAGAGGATGACTGGCGATCATTTAAGACAGTTTCAATCAATCTGATTGAACGCTTTTGTCCATTAAAGGTGCAAAAAAGACTAGTCGCCCAGTGAACAAGAGAACTTACCAGGCAGTTAAAGAAGAAGAATAGAAAATGGAAGGTATTCAGGGAAACAGGATCAGCAGCTCATCTAAATGAATTTCGTCATCAAAGAAATGCTGTCAAAAAATGATTCGTCAGGCAAGAACTATGAATCAAGAATCATTCAACAGGCTGAATATAAACCAAAAAATTATTCCGTTATATCAATATTCGATTAAAAAATAAGGACCCAGTCACAGTACTTATGGATGGGAATGGTGTTGAAGTCGTTGCAAATTTCGAGAAATCCGAGCACTTGGGTCGGTTCATTGTCTCGGTATTCACTAGAAAACCAGAACTTCAGCTTGACCACGTCAACAGTGCTGTTATAGACGCTGGTACAGTGCTTGAATATATACTCTTACCGGAACCTCGCGTGCAACGAAAACTGCAAAATCTCAAAGAAGCCAAGTCATCTAGTTCGGACGATTTACCGGCAAAGTTCTTAAAAGAACTGACCGGCGAACTATCCAAACCACT
Source organism: Schistocephalus solidus (assembly GCA_017591395.1). Lineage (NCBI taxonomy): Eukaryota > Metazoa > Platyhelminthes > Cestoda > Diphyllobothriidea > Diphyllobothriidae > Schistocephalus > Schistocephalus solidus. The sequence continues at coordinate 59,991 of WEDG01003291.1, read as the reverse complement.
AGCGTATATATAATTCGTCATTTGAATCAGAGAAACTGCCATCCGAATGGAAGGCAGCAAATATATACCCCATATACAAGAGTTGGGCTCTATCTTATGTCAACAATTATCGGCCTGTCAGCCTAACCGCCATTTGCTGTAAAATAATGGAATAAATAATTAAGAAAACGACCAAGAAGTTCCTTGTGGAAAACCGATTACCCTCAGAGCTCCAGCGGGGCTTCAGACAGAATAGCTCCTATATTTCCAGTTTATTATTCTCAACAGAGTAGCTGACTCACGCATTGGACATAGATGACAGGGTTGACGTCATCTACACTGATTATAAGAAGGTATTTGACAGTGTCCCACACAAACGTCTCATCTACCAATCATCCGAAATTGGCATAAGAGGAATGCTGTGGACATGGATTGCCAATTTTCTTACAGGAAGATTGCAAACTGGGTGCTTCGATACCTAGAAGTCAACACCTACTCCGGTTTTAAATGTTGACTCTCAAGGCTCCGTCTTAGGGCAGCTACTTTTCTTAGTGTACATCAACGATTGTGTCAACGACCTGGGTTGCAGCGCCGTCATGTTTGCAGACTATATTAACTTGTGGAGGGTAATCAGATCTGATTCCGATAGGCACGTACTTTAAGAGGATTTCACCCGTCTTAGCAACTGGTCTTCTCGTTGGCTGTTAAATTTTCACGTTGGGAAGTGTGTGGTCCTAAGACTGCGTACCAGAAGGACCAGTGAGGAGGATGATTCCTACCAATACATTCCCAATGTGCAGCCCCTTTCAATTGTCGAGGAACAGAAGGACCTCGGTGTTCTAATAAATTAAGCACTTAAACCATCTCCACAGTGTTTAAAGGCAACTAAACGCGCGACATAGGCCTTATTTACGCTCAGAAATGGGTTTGTGCAGATGGATATTTAACACTTCCGAAAAACCTATGGGGTGTTTGCTCGATCTCAATTGGAATATGCCGTCCAGGCCTGGCGTCCGTGGTTTAAGAAGAATTATCTAAAGCTGGAACGCGTGCAGGCGAGGGCTACAAAGATGGTCAAGAATCTTAGTCATCTGCCTTACGAAGCCAGATTTGCTGCACTTGATTAGTTTCCTCTCAATTACAGGCAACTACGCGGCGACCTCATACAAACCTACCGGATTGTCAGAGGCCATGAGTGTGCCCTAGAATTTTCTGACTTATTCGAATTGGCTGGGACGGAACATCTGCGGGGTCATCCCTTTAAACTGCAGAGGAAGTTGGTCCACACGGACGTCCGTCGGAATGCCTTTTCGCAGAGGGTCATTGAAGCATGGAATGGACTCCCGGACGAAGTGGTCCTTCCAGAAACTGTCGAAACAATTAAATGCAAACTAGATACTCATTTGCTGAGAAACTATTGAACAGATATGAAGATTGTGTCAGCAGTGGCAGTTTGCGCCTGGCCTACATTTGCCAGACTTATTATTGTAAACGTTTATTAGATTGACATTTTTGCATGTGAATAGGGACCTCAAGGGCTAAAGCTTAATTCCCTAAATAAAGTGACTAAAAGTGACTTAAAACTTCGCTGCTGGGAACGTTTGTGTAAAGGCTTGGTTCAGGCGTCTTTTCAGGAGTTCACTAGCAGCATCCCCTTGAATGGGCACTTTGAGGAATAGAGTTTTCTTTTCCACAGTAACATTGGCAGTTTTCACTTGTCTTGCGAAAAGATGCTTTGTAATAAGCCGATCAGGGTATCGATTAATTTGAAGTAGGTTGTGGATCTTCCCATGCTCCTCCTCGATACTATCCGCCGAGCAAACTTTTCTAGCCCTTTGCGCTAAGCAGCAGACTAAATTGCGTTTCTGTTGGAAAGGTACGAAACTGCCAAAGTTCTTATATTGCCTAGACCAGGTATTCTTTCGACAAACGCTCCTTCGGATGCTGATGCCAAGTTTTCTGCTTAAGATGGACATCTAAGAAGGGGAGTTAAACCTGCTCTTTCCATTTCCAACGTGAATTTGATCGACATATGTGCTTGGTTTACAGCATTTCAGAGTTCGTCTACATTTGTTTCTTCTGTGACAATTGCAAAGATGTCGTCGACGTTTTGGCCGTAGTGTCTTAGTTTATTGATCTGTCAGCTTAGCTGAAATTTCTCCAGCTTGCACATAAAGACATCGGCTAGAAGAGGTCCAAGTGGCGAGCCCATATCAACACAATCTATTTGTCTCTATAACTGGTTGTCAAAAAGGAACTGCACGTTAAACGTGCATCTTAGTAATAATTCTTTCCGTGGATTTGTCGGCATTCCAATTTCTTGGAATTTACAGAGGTGAGCGATTGTCTCAGTGACAGGGGCGTTTGTAAAAAGTGACAGTGACATCCAAAGATAACATCCTCGTGCCGTTTAAGTTAAGGTCTTTGACATCTTCAATAAATTCGAAGGTATAAAGGTAGCTACGTGGCGCTTGCTGACGTTTTATAGACTTAAGTTTCCCTGCTAAACACTTCGATATAGCATGGTAAGGAAATTTCGCATGTCTAAAATGGGAAGAAGTGGCAAGCTTTCTTCGGTAGACCATAGAGTCGAGGGATGTGTGTACCTACTGGTCTGAACCGTTCGATGTCACGTTCGCTTAGAAAACTACCTGCATGGAGTCTTCTTAAGCAGTTAGTCAATTGTACCCCTTCTTCATCGGTGAAATGCTTTTCTTTATGTACGTCCCTGAATTTCTTCTGGTTGGATTGTATGGAAAGCATCTTCGTTACTTAGTCTGATCTGTTCATTATAACGATGCCTGTTCCTTTATCTGGTCTTGGTATCAGGATATCTTCTTTCGATTGAAGCTGTTTTAACTTCTCTACGTGTGTGTTTGTTAGCAATCCCCGAAGTTGCGGTCTCTTGTTCAAGTACTGACAACTAGAATTCACCAACGTGGATTTAAAGTGCTGAACACTCTCTGCAGATACGGGCTTTAGGTCGTAAGCTTGGTTCCAGAGATTCTTTAATTGGGTTTCTAACTCTAATCGACTAAGCTTTAAACGAGGCAAGCAGAATTTTGGACCTAAGGATAGTGCTTCGAGCAAACGTTTTACCGAGTGGCATAGAGGAATGCTTGTGGACATACCGATCGGGATCCTTTGGAAAACGTGATTGTGGCTTTAGTTCTTGCACACTTTGATAAAGTGAGGAGCTTTTTACGTCTCCAAGTTTTCTTCCTACGGTTTGAGTAAAGCTACTTAATTCTTGTCTTTTGTCTTCTGTCAGGATATCCAGAACGGCAGCGCGTTGACACACGTCACGCTCTAATTCTTCCACCGTTATTCGAGTGCTTTCCAGTTGGTTCTCAGCGTATCTCCTCAAGATTTCCGTTATGATAAATGTATGACTATGCCTGAGAGCTCTCCTGTAAAGATTTGGGCATTCATTTCTTTCAATACAGTCCCCAATATCCTATGAAATCGTCTGGAGAACACGACGTAAATACCGAGGAGAATTGGGGTTAATCACTTTGAACCGAAAAACCGCTTCCCGACGCTTACTCTAGTCATCGCCTCTCCTTCTCCTACGGATATGCCAAAAGTCTCCCCAGGACAGCCGATCTCAAACTAAAGGATCTCCCAGTACCCAATCCTAATAGTATCAAATAATCCAATCAAATCCAATCCAATTCAATCCAATAATCAAATAATCCTAAACTCTTCGCCTTAGCAACTGTCTTGTTCTTACTTGGGCATAATAAATTTGGGCTTTGACGAATATATAATGGTGGCTTTATTACAATGGTGTTACGCTTAATAATTTCAGAGGCGGAGAAAGTAATCATACACGCGCAGTTACAGCGAAAATGCACATAACTGCAATTGCGAAGTTACATCCGAATCAAACTATTCCATGTTCCAGAGCAGACAATATCGTTGTGCTGAGTCAGAAAAAATATTTTCAGGTTTGCATGCGAAATACTTGCTGACAACTGGTCCAAAACTTGTTGGAAGTGATGAACGAGGACCCAATGACTGCTGGATTGTGGAATAAAAGGATTTCCGAATCTTTTCGCGTGGTGAACAGCTGTGTCATTTACGTGACAGACAGCTTCTTACAAACTTATTTGTGCCATGCATTACGATGCTCTCAGTTACCCAACTACAAATTGGACACAACATCATCACAGCTCTTTGCTCGCAGTTACGTCTGTGAGATGCATTAGGACATTGCATAATTGTGAATAGGGACTATCTACGGGAACGAGATTGAAAGGCTCTCAAAGCTGGCCGTAACCCTGGCGTACGAATATGGCAGAAAAAGCATAAAATATGCGGTGATTGAATAAGTGACATTCGGGTAGTCTGCTTGTAAATGTTTATATAGTTATTAACTGGACCAGCGTCGTTCAAAGCACCGGCGTTTGTTCCTTCCCCCTCGAGGTGGTCATGATATATTGCATTGTCTAATTTTTGGAAAATTAAGGTGTTCTATGGAAGAAGTAGGGCTTTTTCGGCACCAATAGTTTTTAAAGGACCTTCAAGGAATTTAGAAACAGTTATGTTTTGATCTAGATGTGTGGGATATAACATCAAGCCAAATTTTAGTGGTCGCACCCTAATGATGACGCCTGTACAAACGAGATTGGCAGATGACGTCATGAAAACCTGAAAGAAAACAGTGTGATTAATTCACCCTAATATTTTCGCTTTTTATAGGAAGAACATAAAGACCTAAGTTCAGTGAAATAAAGACACGCGTGCGTCTTTAGCTTGTAGTGCTTACCTCAACAAAGATTCTTAAGTTAGTCTCCTCACAAATGCGGACACATAATATTCAATTTTATTCGCATTTTTATCCTTAATTAGAAGCATTTTGCTTTGGTGCTATTTCTGCATTTCGAGTATCTCGTTATTTTAACTATCGCTCTGCGCAACCATTCGCTTAGGGAACAGTCCTTCCGGCCTGAGCTTGACCAACCATTCTAACCTGGCTTGGTCGTTGCACTTATCACTTATTTGTGACTCACTGCCTTGATGAACTGAAACCATAAATTACAGTTCAGACTCAGCATGCATTGCCCGGTGACGCAGCAAGGGTAGATTAATGGAAATAACTTATACAGAACTTCACCGCAAGCCCTCGGTGGCAAGCAAACGTATTTGAAGGAGGTTCACGGTATACGTGCAACAGTGCCTCATCGAATTTCGTGGTATTTAAAAAGACTTGGCAGATCTCGGTTATCCACGCAAGTGCAGCCTTTTGCGCGGCTAGAATTTGCCTTTTTGTATTCCACTATATGCCATCTGTGGGCATGTCGAGTAGTCGACATTTGGACGACTTGACCCTTGGGGATATACCTCGTTCTAATTTTGCATGCAGAAGACCAAGTATCTGTATTCCACTTTATTCCCCAGCCGTCGCCTCTTACACATAGCTTGGTCATTGCACCAGCAGAAGTCATGTGCATGGCTTCCTCCCCTGGAATGGGTAATCCCAATGCTGCATTTGTCGCCACTCCAATTGTCTTATGTCAATCTAGAATCGCCTTGCGTTCCAGGGCTGTAAAACTTAAATTTGCCTTCTATGGCTGGGTGCGATTAAACTCATATTGCCTTCTTCAGTCGTCGCATTACTTGATCTGTAACCGCCAGTGGACATCCCTTGACTAGCAGGGACTTGTCGCTGGCCTATAAAAAATAAATATCTCCCACCAATGTGACCTGTTTGAATTTTTAACTGGAGCCTTCCAATATTGTTAACACTAAGCCGTCCTCAATTTGAGCTCGATTTATCGCATTTTTATACCACTTAAAACTTGCAACAGAGCACAACTACACCATAATTATCAATGTCACGCGGTGTCTTAAAACTTCAATCAGCGATGCTGAATAGCGGTTCCTATTTATAGCTATTGTTTGCTTGCAGTTAGTTTGAGTCCCTTTTCTCATCAGAACACTCGATAAATCTTGGAGTTTGACTTTATATGAACATTTAGAAATGTTTGCGTAACCCACCCTTTTCAGTCAAAGGCAAGTCGCTTTGGTCATTGCAACGCCTGCAGAACGGTGCTTCTGATCTGTTTGCAAGATTTGAGGTGGAGGGGCAACGGAATCGTGTTTCTGAAGGTACTTCCGAAGATTTCCTGAGCTAAACTACAACACTACGCACTATAATTTCGCTGCGCCTCGAACGCTGTTCTCTGACTTCGTGCCGACGATTCCTCCATGTCACTCAGGTCTTGGAGGATTGACAAAGCAAGCACTATACCTTGTTAGCTTACTTTTGCGTCGCCCGGCAACGGAAACCTAAAAAGCAAGTGCATGGGATTTTTGATTTCATGGGCGACTTTGACAACACTAAACGACGCTGCGGCTGAGTTTCTCTAGTCTGGACATAGTAGACCTCTTGCAGAATACGCCTCTTAAAAGTTGTGCAGGTCATATGTATACCCGACCCTGCGGAATCCTTATCTCATGAAATGTCAACCTAAATTCTGAAATGCGTTTTCGATTCAAACCAATTACTTAATTAGGTATTTCGTATTGATTATCGTGCAGCCTAATCGCAAGATATTTCAGTCCGCCTGCAAAACGCCAACTCTGTAAAAATGGCTATTTAAGTAGTATGCAATAATCTCATTGATTTTCGACGCTCTTCTTAATTTTAAGATATTTTAAAGAAAGCAAAAAAACATACCGTCTAAAAATGGCTACATGCAATTTTCAATGTTCTTATTAATTTCCATATATTTTGCAGAAAACACTCAAATATGCTTTCTCTTACTCCTTTGATAGCAAATTAGGTCTTCTTCAAATTTTCTAGTTGAAGAAAGGATTTGGTTTTGGTTTTTAAAAGCCTTCTAATTATGATATTTTTTATTGACATGCAAATGCGCATCCGTAATACATCCTATCCGTCCATTCATGAATGTTGCCTACAATATATAAAACATAATCTAACTCCTTCAAAACATTTTATGAGAACTGTGTGGCCACTTATTCATACCGTAGAAAAAAATGGTGATTTTTCCTTTCACAGAATATATACAGCATAGAGTTTGAAAACTGTGAATTCAAGTGTAATGGTCGCTGTGTTTCGAAATTTTTCAGCAATTTAGAAGCTTTTTAAAAACCAAAAATACCCTATCTTCAATTATTAAATTGAAAGATCAAATTTTCTATCAAACGATCCAACGAAAGAATGTATGTTTTTTTTCTTTAAAAGATATTCGAATTATTAAGGGCGTTGAAAGTCAATGAGAAAGTTGCATACGACTTAAGGGGCCATTTTTTAGAGTATACTTTTTGTGATGGCCAGGAAAAAGCTCGTTCAATAGCCGGCATCCTACTGTGGCTGCCATATCTTTGGATAGGGCTGCATGAGAATCAATAAGAGAACCCTACTTAAGTTGTTTGTTTGAATCGAAAACATATTTCAGAATTTCAGTTGACATTTCATGAGATAGAGAATCTATTGTATGCTGGGTTATACAAGAAGCTGACAAGCCTTCCAAACGCCTATTTGTACTTTTTCTATATTAATGGCCTCAGTTCCACTGTACAACCGACACGCCTTGCTCTAAAACTCCTATGGTACAATTTTAGTGGATACGCATCAAGGGCCTTGTTTTTGTCACTGTTGTTCTTAGTATGCTATGCGCTTGCTCCAAGCTACGGTTGTTTTAGTGCTTTATGGTTCTCTTGTACGCATGGGTTTTCTGTTTTACCGTTTACAGACCCAGATATTCGTTTTCCTCAGTTTTTGTTGATGTTGTTCATGCTTGTACGTTGCACGTTTCTTGGTTCCCCTGGAGGCAAGAAAGCATCCCACAGCACATAGGCTGTATCTTCCTGGAGTCGTCATATTTTGTATTTTTTGTTAAACTTTAGTTTGCTGCCTATCTACTTCAAAAATGATCTCCAACCGTTTCGGGCAATGGTAGGCCCTCCTTCGACCATTCTTCATATCGGTTCTTTAGCCTTCAAAGTTGCAGGGTATGCACCGCCTTCCGGTAAGTTTTAAGCCTCCCCTTGCGATAACCGTACATTTTTGCCAGCTAGTCCCCATGTCCCGCATGATGAGCAAAGAATGTGGCATAACAAATATTCAAGACGAAGAGGACTTCCGGAAGCGCGTGCTGGAAAACGTAAAACCCGTCGTTGTTGACTTCCATGCTTCATGGTATGTATTTGTGTGGTTATGTGGGGAAGTGTATGCAATCACTTACTAGGTGTGCCCCGTGCAAACTACTTGGCCCTCGACTAGATAAGGTAATGGAGAAGTACATGGACAGGGTGTTGCTGGCGAAGGTTGAAATCGATAAACTTGAAAACGTAGCCATGAACCATGGGGTGAGTTACGTGGAGAGCTAGTTTGATTATATCTTTAGCGCACATGTTTGCAAATAAGTCATGCTCTCTCAGTACCTATACCTTTTACCCTTTTTTTTACCAGGGCCTGGTGTTCAGTTACCCTGATGTGGTGCTATAATACAGAATATGACCTGAAGTTTCATGTTGCCAATGTATTTGAGAGCACACAAAGCCATTCCTGTTGCGTAATCCGTGGCCCGGAAAATTTCCTTCCCCATTTACCTCTCTCGTTTGCTATATATTCGAAAAATGTGTACCTCATCAAGTCCACAAAGTAGGGCCCATAGCTGCCTGGTCTTTCGTGCCTGAAACAATGACATGCCCGATTGCTAGGGTGTTGTCCCGCGGCATTGGAAAGGTGTGAAGTTATGCGAAGTTAACCAAAATTTCGAAAGTGTTAACGAGTACGAAGGATTCTTTAAGTGGGGTTGTAATATTAACTTTTGTACATCCTAATGCGAGGATACTGCAGACACAGTAGAATGCCGGCTTTTGAATTCACTGCTTTTCGGCCTCCTGCAAAAAAATCAGTACTTAATTAGTAGGATTTTTTATGTCGATTCGAACTGTTCTTATAAATTCAAGTATGATATATGGGAAGCATGCACAAAATACCCTTTATTATACTCATGTGACAGTCAATCACTTCTTTTAAACTTCATTCTCATAGAAAGGCTATCTTTTGGTTTTAAATACTTCCTTATTATGAGATTTTTAAGACCGTACAATGTCCATTCACTAACTTCGTATCTGTCCGTTTAGCAATGCCCATATACTGCAATGTACATCCGCTGCACAATTTTATGAAAACTATACGGTATCGTCTTAACGGCATAGAGAAATGGATGGAAAGCATGCAGCTTTTAGACTGGAAACCCATAATGTAGATGCAACGACAGATCAGGCTCACAATTATTTGGAAATTGGAAAACTTTTTCATAACTTAATGTACCCTTCTTTTGAGTATAAAATATGAACAAGAGGTTATTTGCTACAAAACGACTACAAGAATAAATATTTTTTGCTTTAAGTTTCTGTAAACTACGTTTACATTACTAAGGACAGTGAAATTCAATAGAAAATGTGCATATTATTTAAGTAGTCATTTTTACCAATAAGGTTTTTTTTGCAGGCAACTGAAAAGCACCGCATTCAAAAGCCGGCCTCCTGCCGTGTGTGCGTTATCTTCGCCTTTGGTTCAAAGATAGTTACCATTACAACCACACTTAAATAATACTTTCTGATCGTAAACGCATTTGAGAATTTTTGCGATCGCTGGGATACGAGCTTTATTCGCCAGACATCAGCCGCCTTCTCGCACCATTTGGAGTTGGAGTCCCACATAGACCGGAGGCCACCATTCGACCAACTCGAACCCCTCATCAGAGACAGTATCAGATACAGGTAATTCGTACACAGGAAGTTTCGGTATTTATAGGGTGCCGTCGTTATAGTACTGCACGCCTACGACAATTAACGCACCAGAGCGCAGTCATCCTCGATGAAGGGGGGAGCCGTTAATTGCCCTAAGCATGCAGTAGCATAGCGACTGCATCCTATAAATACCGCAATTCCTTGTGTATGAATTACCCGTATCTGCTGCTGTCACTAATGCAGGGTTCGAGTTGGGATCCGAAACACCTGGCGAATAAATCTCTTGTCCCAGCGATCGCATCTTTTTCTTCTCAATTACTTCCTGGCTTGCATTTTAGCTTGTATCGGCAATTTTGGTCAACTTTGCATGAGCTTAATCACTTGTCGTCATAGACTTGTCAAACTGAAAAAAATGACGGCTGCGATTGCTGTCTGTTTGCACTTAACGGTCATCTACTCCATCCTTTCGGCCTTATGTTCCATCCTTGTCCAAGGAAGGCTCGATTCCAAGACGGGAAATCACAAGATTTGGAGCCAGGTCAACCTAGTTATTAAAATTGATGTGTACTTGTATTTGCTCTTCGGCTGCCATGAAGATTATTCATAGTCACCTCAGTTGCGCTCACTCTCGAGCCACAACAGCCACACCGCGGCTAGTAGTAAAATGGGCAGATAAATATTGCCGGAAAAAAAACATGGGAGACTGGAATGGTCATTTTTGGCTTATTAGCCGTCGTCAGCAAGTCAGGTGGTGCACCCAGGTGGTGTTAGAGTTCGTTAGGAAAGATAAAAAAGCGTGGATTACCATTACACAGATGAGGACTGTTTCGCTATTCGCATTGTTACCCGAAGTCTTGGCAACAATATGGTAAGTCCCATAGGATCTTTTCGCGGCTGCGCTAATTTAAAGACCAAAACACAGCAGAACCGCCGAATTAAAGCCTCAATCGGGCACTCTGCTGTATCCGTCTGTCTATCGGAGCAGCTCTTGGTTCGGTTGACTTGTGCTCCTCGCCAAAATCTCATTCGATACTGTGGTGTGTCAATGTTCCATGGGTTGAGGTGGGAGCCTTTGGTTTACATCCGTTTTCTTCACCGCTGAAAACTTTTCCAGTGCCATTGCTCGCCTCTCTCTCCTCTCCTCCCCCTCCTCTTCCTCTCCACTAATCTCTCCTCTCCCCTCATCGACTCTCTCTTTCGATCCCGCGGCTGCATTCGTGGAGATAAGCCGCCCCTAGTCTACTTCCATAGTAGTTGATCCTTCATATTCCCAACCCAGAACTGTCTTTAACTGCGCGCAACAGCGAACGTGGCAGAGTGCCACGCCGCATCCTTTTTTACATAGATGAAGCGAAAGTCATCTTAGTCCACTATATATATCCATACTTGTCCCTCTGCATACGTGCAATCCATCTAGTGGGTGCTTTTTAACGTAAGTTGCTCTTCAAGATGTGCTAAAATGCTGTTCTACAACAGCTCACCTTCGTGTTACTTATGCTTTATCATATCCTTTAGAAATTTCTCTTATTATTACCTAACGTGTTTTGCCTCACATTCCTACTTTTCTCTACGCAGATAGTCTCAGTGCCTACTATATTCGGTATGAAGGATGGAAAGAAGGTCTCTGAGTTTGTCGGGCTTCAAGGCGAGGAAAAGATTGAAACGTTTATAAAGGAACTCTGTGAATAGGCTTCTTTATCCCCACGGATTTGGCCCTGCTTTCTAGTTATTTCTCTACCCACCTCCGTCTGTAGAAGTGATCCATGAGAGATCCTCCCTATGCTGTTCTGCAGATCCTCGTTCTGTGCAGTGACAATAAATTACGACCATTTTGCATCTGCAAGTACCTCCTGAACTCACACCGAGTATTGGTTAATAATATATTATCACGGGGATGGCCTATTTCCCGTTTTCAGTCCGCACAGAGTCTGTTGCTGTTCCATATGGGGTTGAAGTACAAGTGGCACCGTTTTGGATCGTAGACCATTTGGCCATCAGGAGTCGGTCAGACGGAAGCTTAGATGTGCAACCTCCGCCTACATGCATTCTTTTATTAATATAAATTTGGCTCTTTTTACACACCACAGCCATCAGGGAATCTAGACCCGACACAAACCGGATCCTGTCTACCCAGGAGCCTGTGTCGCTGGGAACGACGAAGAGGCTACTGGTTTCTCTGCCTGCGTGCGCTCGCTCGAAATATTGCATGATAGTCTGGGGTTGTGTTTTGACTGGTAAATTCCGCACTAGAGCAAAATAGCCTGATTATGCTTCATGCTGCAGCATAATCTTCCAATGCAGTATGAGTGACCTGAAGTACAGATCTATATAATCTTTGGTGGGTAGGAAAACAAGTACCAACATACCCTAGAGCCGTTTGAAGTCTCCTTCCATCATCGTCTCTCACTGCATTCTTCGGCGTGGCCGACGGGCATGACTTCGCAGAAAGTATCGCACTGTTTATCCGTAAGTCCACCTCAGTTCACAAACCTCTATTCGAGCTCACAGCTAACACCCGCTAGCTTTTGTATAAGAGGGGTTTGTATATTTGACAAAGATACCGAACTGCCGTCTTCGATCCTCATGGGATATTTAGCCTACGCTACACCTTCGTCTTGGTGGTCGGCCGCCTTCACAGGTTCGGGGTTGTTGGTTGCGACTGTTTTGCTGACCCAGGGTCACTTCCTGACGGCTGCGTAATTGGTTAGAGAAGGCCTACTTTTGAGTGCACCTAATTACTCGTAAACCCATCGGCCTTGGGCCAAGGAGGAAGTTGGCACTTGGCGAACGCTTACGTCTACAACGCACAGACGTGTTGTACGCACAACCTCATTCGAGAGCTGATCCTCAAGAAGGGGATGGGGGTAGTTTTACGTGAGCTTCTTTATGGAGTGTGCTTTCCTGTAAGGCGTACAATTGGTGGAATATGCATCCCAAAAAGGCAGTCGAGAAGAAAAGAGTGTGCGTTAACAGGGGATAGTTGAAAGAAAACTTGGGGAAGACTGGTTCACCCCCGAGAGATAAGGGTTCTTGCACGTCTTGTGAGATTCTTGACGCGGTATAAAGAACGGTAAATTCTGAGACAGCAATGGAGGAACCCAGCTGCCTGACATAAAAGGTTCTTCTGACCCGTCCAGGTGAAGCAACGAGGCCGTGCTCAGCGTCAGGAGCGCTGTTATTTTCGCGGGTCTCTTGCCCATCAGCATGAGCATCACTAAAGACATGCACGCGTGCGTATGCGACACAACAAAACTTTGACCGAGGCGAGCGACGCTCCCTGTGCGCCCCACGAAGTTGCTGCTGCACTGGTGAACTGTGCCTCACTTGGTTTATATTGAGACGAGCTTGCGCAGCAGCTATCGCACTTCCCCCCTTCACCCACCTTGCTCTAGTAACAGGGCAAAGTCAAGATGACCGAAGGCGGGCTCGGGCGAAGTGAGTGACGAGGTAAAACATTCGTCTACATGTGCCAGACGTGGCCTGGTTGCAAAAACACGTACCGGGCTTCTGGGAGAGCGACTCGCCACCTACATATTTGAGTGTCGTGGAGGCCATGTAACTGCCCGTTCTCACGGTCATTAGCCTCACCGTTTTTCCATCTCCCCTTCGGTTCGCATAGCACGCGTATCAAGCACTGCGTACGCGCGTGAGTCAACCCGTTACGCCGATCGAAATTCCTCTCTTTACCGATTGACCTCAGCAAGGTGAAGTTCGATTGTATGAGCTTCGGCTGATACTTACCTGGCGAGAATGCGTGAAACAGCTGCTTTAGTAATGGCTTTGCCATCTAACCGCCTTTGCTGTCTTCTGAGTTGTCGGTCATCGTACTTCGACAACCACACTAAGGGGGGCACCACTACGTGCTGAGAGGGGTCCAAACTGCGTGGGAGTGCCAAGGTGGCCTCTGCTCCCGTCCTACGAAGAGGACCGAGTTTGCAGTCAGTTGGCAGTCATCCAACCCACTTTGACAGATTCGGGCGTGTAAGGTTTATTGTAAAAAGGAATGTTCTAATGAGTCTCTCTCTACTTCTCTCTTTCCCATGTTCCAGTCGGTCGTTAAAACTGGTGCAGTAACTGATGCGACGTGACGGCCTACGTCTAAGGTGTCACACGCGCATGCTTGGTAGTAGTTGCAGCAGACTGCGCTACTCTAGTAACACGTGCCATCAACCGCTCCGACCGCTGTCTTGGGGAATTTCACTTCCAGCGCAACATGTTATAGAAGCCAATCACGTACATAACCCCTATCCGTTAACACCAGATGATGTGCACGACTTTCGGGTATACCGAAAAATTTAATCAGAACTGACATAGCTTTTCTTCAGTTATCAATACGCATTGAGTGCTGCCAAATTCAACGTTTCTTGTTCCATCCTCCGCGATCTAATGGTGAAAGTCGACAGTGGGTGCCAAAATTGACGGCCAGAAGACGTTTAGACAGAAGTTTCTCCAACAGGCACCCGTGTTTATGTTCATCCCTAAACTACGGTAAGGAAAGGGTTTGGTTAGTAAGGCTCGGCAGTGTGATGTAGCAAATATGAATCTTGAGAAGGCCGATGCCTTGTATTTTACCTCCACCGTATTGCCGAAATCATCTCGAAGATTTATACGAAGCTGGGAAAACATTAGCCGACAAAGTGACACGGATGCCTTGCGCTAATAGTACTGACGTGCTTTCCTAATCCGATGATGTCCACCTTGTGCTCCACAGGATGGTGGTGCATGAACGGTGACTTGCGCGTGGATAAGTGTTGAGTGATAGTAAACTTGCGTTGCATCTACCACACTCTCTTCCCTCACCCGTCTGGACCGGTTGCCAAGACAGTGTCAAGAAGGCCGGAGATGGGAGAGGGCGCAGGTGGCTGGCGCGGCGGGAACCTGCACTTACGCATGTCCCCCCCCCCCATGGTTGGCATTTGTTATGACACCGCAAACGGAATAACTTCCACCGTGTCCTGACCTAGCCCTCATGTCGGTCCAGTGCGTCTACCGCGCGGCCCATTTAAGGAGCAATTAGAGGAAGCGATTTTTAATCAACTTTAACATGGAATCCGATTGAACTCGCATTGTGGAAGTATTGCACACTGTTACTTCCAATTATATGCAAAACCTAATAGCAGGAGATATACGGAATGGGTGAGGGCAGCCGATTATTAGTTCCTGATTAATGAGGTAGGTTTTTTCAGTAGGATGCACAGAGGAGGATGGGAAGCGGAAAGTTCTACAAATTAGCTCCCGATGTCTATGTAAAAATCTAATTAGATTTCACCGCTACCACCAGCCAATCGTCAGACGAAATGAACAGAGGAGAAAGTGAAATGATCAGACGACCAGTTTGTGCTACAGGACAGACAACCAACTGGTGTGAGGGGGGGTGGGCACATAATTACGGTAGGATTTGGGTCGGGTAGGGGGGTCTGTTAGGGTTCCCCGTGTCGTAGGGGAAGGCAGATGGGGATTAAATGCTACTGCAGATGGTGAACTCACCGGTCGTCTATACTGTATGGGAACAGAGGTAATTGCACCGAAGTTGGGTGTTCTAGGATTTTGAACTGTGGGTCGCCGTGTTAGGGGAAGGGGGGGGGATGGTGAGGCAGTGAGATTCTACATAGATACGCAGCTGTTTTTAGGTTATGGGCGCAAGTCAGTGAGCCGGGCACGCCAGCCTTCGTAATGAGAGTCCATATCGATATGGCGGTTGATGCTGGTCGTGCTAGAGTGCTAGGCCTCGAGGAATTCACGCGCCTGTTTGGGTAAGCCATTGTAACCACTTCGGTTCCGTCCCAATTGAAGTGATGGTCGAACACAAAGGCTTGCGAAAACACGAGTGACAAAGAGTTGCGTCGACGGACGGCTAGTTTATTTCCGTTTATACGCGTCCCAAATCGTCGGCCGAGTAAAAAACCCCATACCCAAAAAGCAGCAAATTAATGTCATCTAGCGCATTCCATGTGCTAACTGCTCTTGCGCTTATATTGGTCATACCGGCAAACGTGTCCGAAGCAGTTGCCCGTCTGCTGCAACCACTAGGTATCGACATCGCTCACAGACCCGGAGGCAACAATCAAACATCTGGTCATGAAATCAAAGGCCCCCTGCAAAGAGGCGAAACGGCCAATGTCATCGAACGGATCCAGTGCAGTTCTTGCGAATTAAACTACGTGAGAGAAACTGGCAAGCGATTGCAGACCCGCATGAATGAGCACGAAAGAGCGCTGCGAAGAGAGGACCAACTCTCGCTGGTGGCAGAACATTGTGCAGCTTCTGGGCATACCTTCGTTTTTCAAGACGCTGAATTACTGGGACGAGGGAGTGACCAAACGGTCAGGGAGACGCTCCAACCCTTGCACATCACGTCTACCTCCATAAACCGCTATGAATCTACTAGCAGCCTACCAAGCTCTACGGGCGCAGTTTAATAAGCAGGACTGCAGGCGAGGAATCCAACCAAGTGTGGTGTTATTTAAACCCAGCCCGATCAAGACTACGAACGGGCATGTATGGCCACCAGACGCAGAGCAACCGATCGCGAACGCAAATCCACGAGAAAGCCTACCGTTTCTGACTGCAGGCGGATGCAAGCATCAATCCAAAATGAAATACAGTCACGGCGATCGACATCCTGGCAACAGCTAAGACGTAAACATGAGCATGGCAAACAACGTTCACACGTGGGTGGACAAATGTGAACGTAGCAGAACGGCCAGATACGCGGAGTGCATACAGAATTTACGAACTATATATATATATATATATATATATATATATATATATATATATATATATATATATATGATAATGTGGAACCGACAAAGACAAGGGAGACCGGAATGGCCATTTCTGGCTTATTAGCCGTCATCAGTCAGTCATACCCAATCCCAAGTGTGGAACACCGGGGATTCGAACCCGCGACCTTTGGTATTTGAGTCGAACGCTCTACCACTGAGCCACGGGCCCGTTGCTTTGTCGGTTGCGATCGGGAATATGATGATAGTGTGTGGCTCACCGATCTGCTTAAGGAACATTTATGTTCCGTTGTGCCCTGGAACTCACACTAGAGTACTCAGGCAGTCGCATAGCGACGTGTAGCATATGTTGATAATTTGGAACCGACAAAGACAAGGGAGACCGGAATGGCCATTTCTGGCTTATTAGCCGTCATCAGCCAGTCATACCCAATCCCAAGTGTGGAACACCTGGGATTCGAACCCGCGACCTTTGGTATTTGAGTCGAACGCTCTACCATTGAGCCACGGGCTCGTTGCTTTGTCGGTTGCGATCGGGAATATGATGATAGTGTGTGGCTCACCGATCTGCTTAAGGAACATTTATGTTCCGTTGTGCCCTGGAACTCAGACTAGAGTACTCACAGGCAGTCGCATAGCGACGTGTAGCATATGTTGATAATTTGGAACCGACAAAGACAAGGGAGACCGGAATGGCCATTTCTGGCTTATTAGCCGTCATCAGCCAGTCATACCCAATCCCAAGTGTGGAACACCTGGGATTCGAACCCGCGACCTTTGGTATTTGAGTCGAACGCTCTACCATTGAGCCACGGGCTCGTTGCTTTTGTCGGTTGCGATCGGGAATATGATGATAGTGTGTGGCTCACCGATCTGCTTAAGGAACATTTATGTTCCGTTGTGCCCTTTGAACTCAGACTAGAGTACTCACAGGCAGTCGCATAGCGACGTGTAGCATATGTTGATAATTTGGAACCGACAAAGACAAGGGAGACCGGAATGGCCATTTCTGGCTTATTAGCCGTCATCAGCCAGTCATACCCAATCCCAAGTGTGGAACACCTGGGATTCGAACCCGCGACCTTTGGTATTTGAGTCGAACGCTCTACCATTGAGCCACGGGCTCGTTGCTTTGTCGGTTGCGATCGGGAATATGATGATAGTGTGTGGCTCACCGATCTGCTTAAGGAACATTTATGTTCCGTTGTGCCCTTTGAACTCAGACTAGAGTACTCACAGGCAGTCGCATAGCGACGTGTAGCATATGTTGATAATTTGGAACCGACAAAGACAAGGGAGACCGGAATGGCCATTTCTGGCTTATTAGCCGTCATCAGCCAGTCATACCCAATCCCAAGTGTGGAACACCTGGGATTCGAACCCGCGACCTTTGGTATTTGAGTCGAACGCTCTACCATTGAGCCACGGGCTCGTTGCTTTTGTCGGTTGCGATCGGGGAATATGATGATAGTGTGTGGCTCACCGATCTGCTTAAGGAACATTTATGTTCCGTTGTGCCCCGGAACTCAGACTTGAGTACTACAGGCAGTCGCATAGCGACGTGTAGCATATGCTGATAATTTGGAACCGACAAAGACAAGGGAGACCGGAATGGCCATTTCTGGCTTATTAGCCGTCATCAGCCAGTCATACCCAATCCCAAGTGTGGAACACCTGGGATTCGAACCCGCGACCTTTGGTATTTGAGTCGAACGCTCTACCATTGAGCCACGGGCTCGTTGCTTTGTCGGTTGCGATCGGGAATATGATGATAGTGTGTGGCTCACCGATCTGCTTAAGGAACATTTATGTTCCGTTGTGCCCTGGAACTCAGACTAGAGTACTTTCACAGGCAGTCGCATAGCGACGTGTAGCATATGTTGATAATTTGGAACCGACAAAGACAAGGGAGACCGGAATGGCCATTTCTGGCTTATTAGCCGTCATCAGCCAGTCATACCCAATCCCAAGTTTGAGTGCCTGTGCCTGTGAGTACTCTAGTCTGAGTTCCAGGGCACAACGGAACATAAATGTTCCTTAAGCAGATCGGTGAGCCCACATCATCATATTCCCGATCGCAACCGACAAAGCAACGAGCCCGTGGCTCAATGGTAGAGCGTTCGACTCAAATACCAAAGGTCGTGGGTTCGAATCCCAGGTGTTCCACTTGGGATTGGGTATGACTGGCTGATGACGGCTAATAAGCCAGAAATGGCCATTCCGGTCTCCCCTTGTCTCTTTGTCGGTTCCACATTATCAACATATGCTACATGTCGCTATGCGACTGCCTGTGAGTACTCTAGTCTGAGTTCCAGGGCACAACGGAACATAAATGTTCCTTAAGCAGATCGGTGAGCCCACACTATCATCATATTCCCGATCGCAACCGACAAAGCAACGAGCCCGTGGCTCAATGGTAGAGCGTTCGACTCAAATACCAAAGGTCGCGGGTTCGAATCCCAGGTGTTCCACACTTGGGATTGGGTATGACTGGCTGATGACGGCTAATAAGCCAGAAATGGCCATTCCGGTCTCCCTTTGTCTTTGTCGGTTCCAAATTATCAATATATGCTACACGTCGCTATGCGACTGCCTGTGAGTACTCTAGTCTGAGTTCCAGGGCACAACGGAACATAAATGTTCCTTAAGCAGATCGGTGAGCCACACACTATCATCATATTCCCGATCGCAACCGACAAAGCAACGAGCCCGTGGCTCAATGGTAGAGCGTTCGACTCAAATACCAAAGGTCGTGGGTTCGAATCCCAGGTGTTCCACACTTGGGATTGGGTATGACTGGCTGATGACGGCTAATAAGCCAGAAATGGCCATTCCGGTCTCCCTTGTCTTTTGTCGGTTCCAAATTATCAACATATGCTACACGTCGCTATGCGACTGCCTGTGAGTACTCTAGTCTGAGTTCCAGGGCACAACGGAACATAAATGTTCCTTAAGCAGATCGGTGAGCCACACACTATCATCATATTCCCGATCGCAACCGACAAAGCAACGAGCCCGTGGCTCAATGGTAGAGCGTTCGACTCAAATACCAAAGGTCGCGGGTTCGAATCCCAGGTGTTCCACACTTGGGATTGGGTATGACTGGCTGATGACGGCTAATAAGCCAGAAATGGCCATTCCGGTCTCCCTTGTCTTTGTCGGTTCCGAATTATCAACATATGCTACACGTCGCTATGCGACTGCCTGTGAGTACTCTAGTCTGAGTTCCAGGGCACAACGGAACATAAATGTTCCTTAAGCAGATCGGTGAGCCACACACTATCATCATATTCCCGATCGCAACCGACAAACAACGAGCCCGTGGCTCAATGGTAGAGCGTTCGACTCAAATACCAAAGGTCGCGGGTTCGAATCCCAGGTGTTCCACACTTGGGATTGGGTATGACTGGCTGATGACGGCTAATAAGACAGAAATGGCCATTCCGGTCTCCCTTGTCTTTTGTCGGTTCCAAATTATCAACATATGCTACACGTCGCTATGCGACTGCCTGTGAGTACTCTAGTCTGAGTTCCAGGGCACAACGGAACATAAATGTTCCTTAAGCAGATCGGTGAGCCACACACTATCATCATATTCCCGATCGCAACCGACAAAGCAACGAGCCCGTGGCTCAATGGTAGAGCGTTCGACTCAAATACCAAAGGTCGCGGGTTCGAATCCCAGGTGTTACACACTTGGGATTGGGTATGACTGGCTGATGACGGCTAATAAGCCAGAAATGGCCATTCCGGTCTCCTTTGACTTTGTCGGTTCCACCTTATCATATATATATTTATATATGATAATGTGGGGCTCACCGATCTGCTTAAGAAACATGTATGTTCCGTTGTGCCCTGGAGCTCAGACTAGAGCCCTCGCAGGCGGTCGCATAGCGACGTGTAGCATATGATGGAATTGAACCGAAAAAGACAAGGGAGACCGGAATGGCCATTTCTGGCTTATTAGCCGTCATTAGCCAGTCATACCCAATCTCAAATACCAAAGGTCGTGGGTTCGAATCCCAGGTATGCCACACTTGGGATTGGGTATGACTGGCTGATGACGGCTAATAAGCCAGAAATGGCCATTCCGGTATCCTTTGTCTTTGTCGGTTCCACCTTATCATATATATATATATATTTTATAGTTTGGGGCTCACCGATCTGCTTAAGGAACATTATGTTCCGTTGTGCCCTGGAGCTCAGACTAGAGCCCTCGCAGGCGGTCGCATAGCGACGTGTAGCATATGATGGAATTGAACCAACAAAGACAACGGAGACCGGAATTGCCATTTCTGGCTTATTAGCCATCATTAGATAGTCATACCCAATCTCAAATACCAAAGGTCGCGGGTTCGAATCCCAGGTATGCCACACTTGGGATTGGGTATGACTGGCTGATGACGGCTAATAAGCCAGAAATGGCCATTCCGGTATCCTTTGTCTTTGTCGGTTCCACCTTATCATATATATTTATATATATGATAGTGTGGGGCTCACCGATCTGCTTAAGGAACATGTATGTTCCGTTGTGCCCTGGAGCTCAGACTAGAGCCCTCGCAGTCGGTCGCATAATGACGTGTAGCATATGATGGAATTGAACCGACAAAGACAAGGGAGACCGGAATTGCCATTTCTGGCTTATTAGCCGTCATCAGCAAATCATACCCAATCCTAAGTGTGGCACACCTGGGATTCGAACCCGCGACCTTTGTATTTGAGTCGAACGCTCTACCATTGAGCCACGGGCTCGTTGTTTTGTCGGTTGTGATCGGGAATGTGATGATAGTGTGAGGCTCACCGATCTTCTTAAGGAACATGCATGTTCCGTTGTGCCCTGGAGCTCAGATCTAGAGCCCTCGCAGGCGGTCGCATAGCGACGTGTAGCGTATGATGGAATTGAACCGACAAAGACAAGGGAGACCGGAATGGCCATTTCTGGCTTATTAGCCGTCATCAGCCAGTCATACCAAATCCCAAGTGTGGCACACCTGGGATTTGAACCCGCGACCTTTGGTATTTGAGTCGAACGCTCTACCATTGAGCCATGGGCTCGTTGATTTGTCGGTTGTGATCGGGAATACGATGATAGTGTGAGGCTCACCGATCTGCTTAAGGAACATGCATGTTCCGTTGTGCCCTGGAGCTCAGACTAGAGCCCTCGCAGGCGGTCGCATAGCGACGTGTAGCGTATGATGGAATTGAACCGACAAAGACAAGGGAGACCGGAATGGCCATTTCTGGCTTATTAGCCGTCATCAGCCAGTCATACCAAATCCCAAGTGTGGCACACCTGGGATTCGAACCCGTGACCTTTGGTATTTGAATCGAACGCTCTACCATTGAGCCACGGGCTCGTTGTTTTTGTCGGTTGTGATCGGTAATATATACCGGACAGTACAGTCTGTTGAAGAGTTTTTGTCCCACGTCCAATACCTGGAACTGGAGGCAGATGAGGTAATGGTATGATTTGACGTGATCTCAGTTTTCACCTCTATTCCGCCCAATCTGTCTATCGACACAATTGACAGTCTTCTCCGAGAAAAATACGATGAAACCGACCAACAGCTCAAACGAGTGCACATCATCGAGCTCCTGCGTTTGTGTCTGAAAACTTTCTTCAATTTCAACGGCCAAGTTCACGAACAAAAGAAGGGGACACCAATGGGCTCACCTCTATCCGGACTGATTGCAGAAGCAGTCTTGCAGAGCTCGAGCGGCTAGTCTTCAGCTCTTCCCCCCCCGAAATTCTGGGCCAGATACGTTGACGACACTTTCGTCATCATCAAATGGCGTGAAGTGCAGTCTTTCAAGACACTGTTGAACTCCATCTTTCCCGACATCCAGTTTACTATGGAAGAAGAGGTCAACAATCAGTTGCCTTCTTCGACGTACAAGTGAGTAAACTGGCAGATGGGAAAATAAGGACAACGGTCTACCAGAAGGCAACTAACACCATGCGTATCCCCCACTTCAGAAGCAACCACCCCGTTGCTCACAAACGCAGTTGTGTCACAACCCTGTTCCAACGCGTTCAAACACACTGCAGCAACGACAGTGGGAAGAAGGAGGAGACTAAGTACCTATATGCCCTATTTGAAGCCAACGGTTATCCGAAGCCCTTTATACGCAAGTGTCTTAGGAAGCCAAACCATGAGCGATCGAAAGGAGAAGACCCGAAGTTCTGGCTCGCAATCCCTTATGTGAAGAACGTATCAGAGGCGACGGCAAGAATCCTGAAACCTTTCGGGATCGGTGTGGCTCATAAGCCTTGATCAACAATCAGACAGCGTATAATGAGGCCCAAAGAACCACTACCAATGACAGAGCAATCAGCAGTAGTTTACAGCATACCATGTCAAAGCTGTGATGCGAGGTATGTTGGTGAAATGGGCAAAGGCCTTGGCACAAGATTGCATGAACACCAGCTTGCAATCAACCGCAAGGACAAGCTGTGTATGGTCTATGGCAACATACAACAGAAGAACCACAATTTCGCCTTTGAGAAAGTGAGGGTAATCGGCGAGCCAACGATAAGATGGCCAGACTGCTGCTCGAAAGTTGGTCCTCGATGGACACACTTAACAGAGCCATAGACTTGCATCCGCCTACCAGGAGATACGCAAAAGGCTCGAGTCAGTTCGGGCAGGGCCAATGGGAGAGTCGATCAAAACCAAGCATGGCAAAGCGGTTGCAGACCCGTGTTACCGAACACGTGCGGGCAGTGAGGAGAATGGACCCATTGTCCCTGGTGGCGGAACACTGTGCAAACTCTGGGCACACGTTCGCCTTCCAAAACGCCGAAATCCTGGGTCGAGGAATTGACCGCGTAACCAGGGAAACAATTGAAGCCTGGCACACGGAGCCTACGTCGATCAACCGTTGTGTCGCCCTTCCGGCAGCCTACCAGGCCCTCCGGGCGCAGCTCATCGAACGTAAGAGCAAACACGGAATTACGCCAAACGTGAATTCCACCGCGGGAGAACCTAGGATGGATATGCACCTAACCACGCCACAATTCGGGGCCGACGAAGGCGCAGTCATGAGTGCCGTCGCATCAATTACTACCCCGACAGACGAGGAGACATGCACTCAGGGCACAAACATGACTATCGACCCAGGGCGCCTATTAAGGTCAATGCGGACCCAGACAATGGCCGCCCCCCTCAACGAGAGACATGTCAACCGACAGCAATTTCTTCCTCCCCCCTTCTTCAACCCGGTGGCTACAGGGATGATTCCTGTGTGTATGCCGGCAAAGAACGCCAAAGCCAATTAAGGACTCCCCAACCCCGTCCTCCTATAGTGCACACTGTTAAGGTAAACCCGTACAATCAACCCTGTGTTAGTCGTACCATGTTACCTCCAACCGTTAGTACCCAGCTCTCGTCCCTTCATTAGAACTGCGCGATTATAGTTGGTCCGAATATTCCAAAAACAGATGGTTATATGCCGGCCATCAGGAAACTAGAACGTTCTCTGCTGATACTCGTAGAATGTCATGAGATGGACCGCCGCATAAATGAAACGTGCTACAAATCGAACCACGAACAACTGCTCTGTTCGGCTAAAAATATCGACTTTTTCATCGATTGAAATGACTATCGTGACCTACATCCACTGATAACTGCGTACTATGTGTGAGCACTTAAACGTTTATCCAAGTCATTTGCTTCCTCGGTGCAAATCAATAAAAGATGTGACGGAAAGTAGTCAAGGAGATGATACGCGGCAAGACAAGTGAACATTTTTGACGACTCCACGCAAGGGTTCGGACGAAACGATGCTCCGATGCGTTGCTCTTATTCTTAGTCTAGCCCTTGTCGGCTTTGCTTTGCAGCTCACCGAGAAGAAGATCAACGATGCCATCACACTGACCCTCGTTCACGGTGGGGAGGATGCCATGATGTCGCATACGGATGCCCTCGCCTTCTGCCGCACACTGGAAGAGCAGAAGACAAAGCAAGCGACCGCTTCACCAGCTCCCTCCACACCCATCATCATCCAGTCTGTGGCTGGCACCTCTGCTCCACTCTCCACCGAAGCCACAACACTGGCGCCAGCCGTTTCGGGAGAGCCGGGCCAAACTGTCTTCAACGACCTCCTCTCACTCCACGACCCAGGCATGGTTGCTGAACTAATGCAGTGGATTCTCAACTTGGAACGCCGACAATTTTGGATTGGTGGAATGGTGAAGAAGGTGGTTCGACCGTTCGAACATCACAAAGACCACATCATCCATCTATGGACTGACCGCACACCAACTAACTTCCGTTTCCTACACTTCCCCAATGAGGACCTGCGCGCGCTGAAGGAGGGTGAGGTCAAATGCCTGTCCGTGGACTATGCCAGTGGAAAGTGGGGCGTTCATGACTGTGATGATAAGATGTACTTTGTCTGCGAGACCATTATCCTGACGCCTCAGTCGACATCCCTCACTGGAACTGGGTCACTGGCCTCCACCACAACACAGGTATCCGGACGCACTACACCAACTACGGGAGCCTCAACCATGCAGGGAGGCAGCACAACTGGCTCGAGTACCACACCAACCCCGATGTCCACATCCGCGTAGTTTCTTTCATATTATGATAAACAGTATTGAATGAAGTATTCGCTGTTTGGAGAAGGTGTCAAACTCCAGAGGGCCTCTAGTTTAGATTTGTTTTATTTCGTATCTGCATAAAATGGCAGAGATTCGGTTATAATTCAACTGCTGAAATGCAAAATTCTGGGCCACATCCTTCAGGGAGAAGTTGCCTCTGGTGCGCTTTTGATCCCATTGTATGTCCATTGTTACAAGCGGAAACCTACCTGTCGCAACTGGGTTCGGGTTTCTTTGTCAAAGTGTACGCGTTTCCATCGACACTCCTAACCGGGTAGACGTGCGTGGGTGTGTGTTGTATGTTCATGTGCCCCCTAAAAGTGCCACGTGGTAGATGCGTTGGACCAACAAGGGGGCCACAGCAGGGCACGGCAGGCGTTATTCGAGTTGCGCTCCCATAACAAATGCTGAACATGGGAGGTGTGGTGGCAAGCTTAGGGGCCATGGTCTCGCCAATCACCTGCGTCCTCTGCCATTTCCGGTCTTCTTGACTCGGTCTTGACATCGGGCATAGGTGGGGGAGGAGCGAGTGTGTTAGATGCAGCGCAAGTCTACTATTACTTTAAACTAAATAACGCGCAGGTCACCGTACCTGCACCACCCTGCTGTGGAGCGTGCGGTGGACCTCGTCGAGATCGTAGGTTGAACTATTTTTTTATATTCAAACAACCTCGGGGTACAATATTTGATTAATCCTTAGTCTAATTCCACGATAATAGCAAGTAAAAACTGTTAAGTCCGAAAGAATCTTGGTGTCGCTGGCGTCCAGAGTGAAAAAGGTGATAAGTGAAAAGTCAGCTAATAAAACCGAAACTTACACTAGGATAGGAGTGTATCGCTTAACGGTTAATTAACATAAACCTAAACATAATTGCCCACACAACGGGATAATTATAGAAGTTTCGTATAAACAAAAATACAGCTGTAATGAAAATACAACGAAATTTCCACTTGGTCACAATGAAGAGGGGGCAAACCTTCATGGATTTTAAAACTCACAGCATTATCCATTGGTGCTTAGCCTTTTTTTTGCATCCACAGAGTAATCCGTAACCCGCGAGCGAACATCGTCCTTGGCGGCAATACTAATGAGTCTAATACTGGAGTTATTGTCACATCAATCGCAGTTTCGGTTGCAAAGGTAGGGAAAATGAGCAGCTTAGATGCGGGCTACCAAGCCATTGGCGTACCAAGTACAAACACCTGCCCTGAATATGGGGACGATAATTCTACTACAGTAGGCAACCTATCTCATGAAAGGGGCCGAAATTTACGAAAAGTTGTCAATCACCCACAAACCGACACCAATAATGGGCCGATCAATGATTTTAGGAGAAGTGAAAACATAAAGAAAATCTACAAAGTACTCTAAAGTTGTTTGGAAACACCAATTTTTGGGCAAGGATGCCTTGCATGACCACCTAACCTGGACACGGGAAAAGGAACCGCACACAATGCACGTGACTTTGCGCTCATTGAGTCAGGTTTTTGTTAAGGTTTAAGGTTTGGATTCGTGTCAACTGCAAGATTTCGTCTTAGCATAGGATTAAGATTAAGGTGACGGTATATTTACTATAAGCCCATCCATTTTAAGCGGGCACGACTGTTCCTATTCCCGTGTCCGGCGTAGGCGGCCATTCAAGACGCCCTTACCCTTCATGGAATCCAACAGGCAGTTTTCAAGAGAAAACGTTTATTTACGGAAGCAACTATGATTTTTGGCAGAAAGAGGAATGATTGTCACTCCATCTCAATTTCTTCGCTGAAGGCCTCCAGATCTGAGCGTTGCTCTCTCACTGGTCGGGCACACTGGAAATGGTAGGAAACCATGCTCAGGTATTGCGTTAAGACAACTACAAGAAAGTCAATAGAGGAACTCGATGGAGATTACAATTCATAATAGATCACAATTTGCATAAAGTAAGTGACCTGAAACGCAGTCACGATATTTCGACTGTCGATTTCGACGAGATCCACCGTACGCTCCACAGCAGGCTGGTGCAGGTACGGTGACTTGCGCGTGATTTAGTTTAAAATGCTAGTAGACTTGCGCTGCATCTACCACACTCTCTCCTCCTACTCCACCTGTGTCCGTTGTCATGACAGAGTCAAGAAGACCGGAGATGAGAGAGGGCGCAGGTGGCTGGCACGGCCGGGTCCCCTATGCCCTATCCTCCCCTACGCGTGCTACCACACCTCCATGTTCGGCATTTGTTTTTGGGAGTGCAACCTAATACCACCTGCCTTGCCTTGATGTGGTCCCCGTGTTGGTTCAACGCATCAGCCACGTGGCCCGTTTAGGGGCACCACGCAGTCACACAAACATATTTACACTCATAATTTGTTGGAAATCGCATACAGCTGCTTCCATCGCAGACATACTTCTGTCAATTGAGGATGGGAGAGGTGAGACCCGAGGTCTGGCGGATAGGAGATACATCGTGTTGACTTCCCCAACAAACGTCAGCAATTAATATGCTTAACCGACATCAACGAATGGGCCAATTAATTACTTTAAGCCAATTGAAAAAAGAAAAGGAATGTTAAAAGTAATATTACCTTGTTTTGAACAATAAACTTTGCTTAGAAAAGTGGAAAATTCCGAAAACTTAAAAATCGTTGTGACTGAGTAACCGTAAGCTTCAGATGCGCGAAAAGCTCGTCTATGCAAAAAAACCGAATAACTAGATCAGTAAAAGTAGAATAAGCTTTTAAAATGGTCCTTTAGTGAAGTTGGTGCTTAAACGTCCTTCAGAAATAATTGTAATGGCAGTATGGCTGTTAGCAAACAGCTTAGGGTTAGAACATAGAGATTCTACCATTGTTTCCCGAAAATTGGCTGTTTTTTGTCAATTTTTCCATTGCCTGAGAAGTGGTGGGTCAAGTCGAACAGGTTTTCACTTGATTTCGTCGAAACGGTCGTCACAACGCGCGGATGTGAAAACTTATCATAGAA
This sequence comes from Schistocephalus solidus, assembly GCA_017591395.1. Classification (NCBI taxonomy): domain Eukaryota; kingdom Metazoa; phylum Platyhelminthes; class Cestoda; order Diphyllobothriidea; family Diphyllobothriidae; genus Schistocephalus; species Schistocephalus solidus. The sequence continues at coordinate 31,970 of WEDG01003291.1, read as the reverse complement.
AACACCGTAACTTGCCACTCAAATTTGTAGACATTTTGACATTTTAACTTTTTTATGATCAAATCCTGCAAATTGTAGGCAAATTGAGACAATAAACACCTCCTCCTTCATTGAGGAGAGTCGCTCTTCGATATGATAATTGCTTTCGAGTCGGCCATCGCTGAAATTTAGTCATCTGTGTTGGATGTTAGCGTGATGCTCGCTCGGCCATTCGGCTTACTGACCCTGGCATTGAAAACAGTCCACGGTCTCTGGAAAGCGACAAATACGACTCGGTCACAAATGCAGTTGCGTAAGGGCACAAGATCGATGAGTTGAGACGCAATGTAGTGAATCAGAAGAGGTTGCCGAATTAAAATACCTTCGAGTTGATGTGCAGCGAAAATGGCTACCCACGCAACTTCGTCAGCCGGTGCATACGCGAACGGGCGTTTCCATACGTCAAGAATGTCTCGGAGGCTATCAGCCGCTTTCATGCGGGCTTTTGAAATTGAGCCGCCATCTTGTCTGCTCTCCATTCGCATGTGAATCCTCTTATATGTACCTCGGTTGGCCTATTTCACCCATTTTATACTTGAATTTTAACACTATTTGTTTATTCGAACAACGAAAATGAGATCATCAGCCCACCTTTTGAAAGAAGTCCAATGTGGTTGATACTTTGAGACGCATTCAAGGACGATTCTTCATGATGTCAATATATGCATTGTTCGACCATTCGTTTGTGATCTTACGGTGTTGTGTGGTTTGTGTGCCCAACTTTATTCACGGTGAATGGATGACATTTGCTGCTGAAAGCTTTGGAATTTTACTTTTAAAATAAAGCGTAGCGCGCTCTCTCTCTCTCTCTTAATGCACCATCTGGAGTTGTAGTCACACACAGGCTAGGGGCGACCATTAGGCATCAGGTAATGCGACCAAAAGACGCAATGCCACGGCAACAAACGTCAAGGGACATTTATCTGATCGGGCGTGTTTGCGTGCAAAGCGACTTCTTTGGAAAATCTAGAAGACTGCTCTGGCCGTAAATGCTGTGGGGACATATGCCAACTCTCGATTCGTGGCTTATTCGATCGAAATATTTGCGAGAATCACCAATCGCGTGAGCTGGAGCTGTTTGGGTCATAGTTAACGGACCCACATTCTAGGAATAAGTGCAATGACCTTCGCACCCCATATATGGTGCTGAGACGTAGTTTGGTCATAGAAAATAGCCACTCGGGGAGCGTGCAGGCAAAATGTTTCCAAAGCTAGTGCCGGTGACCCATACCTAATGCTGCTTTTGGTGGTGAGTTCGAGCATTTATCCGAAACGTCAGACGAATAAAGTTGTGGTGATTGGTTCTTAGGACGATCCCCGACAAAATTCAAGTAATGCGCTTCAATACAGATCACCCTTTTTATGTGAAATGTATCTCTGTTGGCACTCCATTCAAAAGAGTTGAAAAAAACTGTGGATAAATAGCCAACGGCTGTTAAATAATAAATTTTTCAGGTTCAGGGATACCCCTTCATTAACGTGGTCTCCGAGGCGGTTTCTTTACCCGCCAGAGTAAGCTTACGACCCCCAGCGGGGACAACCAGGACTGCCAAATATCGCAGGCATGTGGTTGCCTGGTAACCACGCCCTATAAATAATGCGCCCCTAGTGCCTCCCTCGTTTATCCTTTTGTGAGGCTGCCTCTAAAGATGTGTTCTAGAGAGAACCCGAAATGTCCGGCTAATTAAGCTCCTGTTCCTGTGATTGCGTCTCATTCCTTACCACAAGATAACACACGCAGATATGAGGCCCACCAAACATCCACCAAAGGGTCGAACCCGTGAAAGAATAAAAAAATCGATTAACCCCGAAACCGAATAGCCCGGTACGCCCATTACATTTCTGTTCGCTTTTTTACATTTAACCTTTTGACCGTGGGAAGCCACCAAGTTCTCCCAGTTCTTAAAGTTGCATGCAAAGGTGTCTTTCCAACTTGGATCACGCTTTCCAGTGAATCTCATAAGAGCAACTAACGACTCTCCGCTTCGGTTAGTAAGACCACGAAAATAAACTTACTAAATACGTACTTAATAAAGTCCCAAAATGACAGAATAGGGGATTTTGGACAGATGCCGGAGTATTAGTTCAGTGAAGCCTACAATAAAATACGAGGTTGGTGATTTCACGTAGGATCCATATGGCATGTATCGGAAATATGGGCCGTGACTATGATTTTTTTGTAAGTTATGCGGCAATTTCTGAAAGGTTTGCCAAGCCATGGTGAAAATTCAAAATTTGGTAGCATCCACTATTATAACATATCACCAAAACCATGTGACTAAAAGTATGAATGTGTACTTCCTACAAAATAGTTTCTTAGTTGACCTCAAGCAAACCACCCATTTGACAGGGATTATTTTGAATTTTCATAAAGGAAAGGCCCGAAACGGCGTGCGCACCGATCGGGATGATAATTATTACCAGTAAGCTGTGTTTTAATCCAAGCAATTTCCCCCTGATCTCTTAGAGAAATATTTCACTTGAAGGACTTCTTAGTCAAATTGACTGAGAAGACGCCAGCTACTTTCCCGCCGGGAACTTTGGGCTTTTCTGATGAGCTGGAAGAAGGATTCACTAACGGTTAGGCAACGGCATTAAAACTATCCTTCCAGCCTCGAAAACGACCGACAACGGCATATTTGCAGTTGGGTTATTCCGAATGCCACATTGGGCTCATGGCATTTCCGTGATATTGAAGATTTTTTTGCAAATATTAATTGACGCAGAAATAAGCGTTTAAATGAAACGGTATTTCGAAGATTGTTCACCCCCCTCCTGGGAATGTGTGGGGCACGTGCACAGTTCCTTTATCGCCTGCCTCTGGACAACCGAAGGCTCGCCCCCCCCTAAGGGTCGATTAGGCCTACAGGAGGTCGTTGAATACTCCAACTCTTGCCCACCCTAGCGCAAGGCTACCTTTAGATCCTCACGTCTGCCTGTGTGGACGTCATGAACCTTGGGGAATAGGCTGAGGCAGCGAACGAAGAAAAAAGTCGATTAACCCCAAGGTCAGGTAGCTTGGCACGCCAGTTGCTGTTCTTTTCGATTTTGTGTTTTTAAGGTTTTAAGAATGGTGAGCCGTAGGTCAATAAGTTTGTCCCATTAGGGATGTCCCTAAAATCACGCGAGTTATCCTCTTCGGATGCATTGCATTGTTCTGACTTTGTAGGCTTACGGAATCCATATAAAATTGTCTACTAATTAAGAGTTTAGTAGACTGTTATGAAGAGTATAAGTAAGAAGAAGGCTAGTCGACCATGACAGTTCGACCGTCGATTTCGACGATGTCCACCACAGCAGGGTGTTGCCGGGGCGGTGACTTGCGCGTGGGTTAGTTTTGAGTAATAGTAGTATTGCGCTGCAGCTGCCTCGCTCTCTGTTTTACTCCCCAAACCGTGTCTTGGTGTAAAGACAGAGTCAAGAAGACCGGAGATGGGAGACTAGAAGACTAACTCAAGTAGAGAATCGCCCTGACAAATGCAGTGGTTGAGTAGCACTCATCTTGAACGTCGCCTATTGGTTTATGAAAGTACACGCTTGCAATGCATACAGAAGTAAAGTAATTGGCAGTTTTTGATTTAAATAAGCTAGAGTTAAAGAAAAGAGATTTCAACGTGCCTATTTTTGATGAAGATCCTGATATTCCTTTTCACATACCTGACAGTCTGTTCACAGAGTTGCCTCAGTAAGTCTGGAAACCCTTGTTTTTTTAAATAAGATACTTGGAGGCTCCCCTGCATATGTGTAAATCCTCGATTATAAGTACAAAATGTTTGCCAAAATTAACTAGTATCCAAGATGCTGACAGCAGACGATACCTACTTACCTGCATGTGTTTATTACTCTCACGTACACCAGTTTGTCTTATAGTTAAATTCTGTTAACAAATGTTAAAATTACTTTTATAGTTGCAACACCACTCCCCTATTTCGATGTCGGATGGGAAATAGAAGATGAAGTCCGATCGAAAAATTCCCGTGACTAAACTAATTAATGGCACGTCTGAAGAGCATCTTGTGAGGATTTCCGAGTTGAGCATCAGTCGGGTGAAGCACTGTAGATACCCGAACTCGAAAGAATACTTAAATAGCAGCCTAACAGTTCAGTGTTTTATAATTTTTGACCAAATTGAGATGGAAATATTCTCGCATGTAAGTCAATGCATTTTTATTTGACATATTCGCTTGCTATATGTCACCTTATGTATTTAAACCGATATGAGCAAAGAGGTTGGTGTACAAAAAATGTCACATTTTGCACCCTGGAAAAAATTTAAATGGAGATAAAATTTTCAGCGGAAAGTGATCTAATGATATAGTGAAGTAATATGAGCCCTCATACTGTTGCAAAATCGCTACCCGACCACCATTTGTGAAGCGATAATCAGCCACTTATTGGGCTGTATTTTCTGCCCAGTTTAAGACCGAGGCTTTCTGTCTGGGCAGTACCATGATAGCTTGAGAAGCATGACGTACTTCAGTACTTCGAAAATTAAGCTTCCATCAAGTTTATTCGAGATCATAAGCATTGATAACATTAAATCTTCGATTGTTTAATCTTTGATCACTCCTTAAAAAAATTGTTTTAAAGAAAATGTCACCTAAAATGTGATCAAAAGCGAAATAGGATCTGGATTAAGTACAGTCAACTGATACATAGCAGCTTCACTTAAGTCTCGTAATACAGCAGTTAGTTTTAAACTGAAACAGTTAAGGACCAATGATAATCTAATTTGTTTTCCAAGAATCGATGAGTTTATTATTTTGTGGCTTTACTAAAGTAGCTCTACACCCTTCATTGAATGCCTGCATTTTAATGAAGTCGTTTCCTTTTTAACCAGCTATCTGAAATTAAAAAAATTACCGTTACAACGACCGTACTTACGAAGGTTACGGCAAACCTTCTGGTTCATATTGATCACCCGGAATTTGCCATTCAACGAATCCACATTCCGACTTATAGCTCTACGGACTTACGCGACTTGGTCGAAAGCGTACAGAAACTTCATCTCCAAGAGGATCAGAAAAAACTCTTTAATTACATCATAGCCGACATCTAGAGGAAACCAACTGGTTAAAAAAATTGTTCTCTACGGGACCATTTTTCTGCTTGCAGGTTGTGTTCTTGTATTTTTTTGAAATAAAGCATAATTTGTACTAGTAAGACTTTCGAAATATTCAGCGAATTAAAAAGCGAAAGCTAAGCGCTAAACAATGCAAGCGAGCAGGAGGCTAAGGTTGCAATCAAAGCAGAATTTACGATAAAAGTATTCAGTCTACTGGGGCTTCTGCACATTCATGCAACAATAACCCGGACTCATGAAAGTGGCATAGGCTAGACAAAGCTACTAAGCACTGACAACGAGTGATGTAGGCCATGTCTGTACGTGGTGAAATGGAAGTGCATGGGGCTGAGGCGTAGGTGCTCAGCGCTGAGGTAGGCAACACATTTTTCAGTACTTGGGGATTTTCTGAAAAGTACTGAAGAATTCACGCTTGGGCACCGGTGCTAGAACGATCGTTCCAGTCTCTAAACAAGTGATGACAATCATCTCCGCCACCCCCCCACCCCCACACCCCTATGGCACCATCTTTGCAGTGGGATTGTCCCAAACGCCCCCGCTTCGTGCGCCCCTCAGCTTGTGCCCTCTGGGTGACCTGTACAAAAAGGGTTAACGACGGCGAGGTCATAATTACTGAATTCAAAACTTTGTTAGGACTCATGGCACGAAGGTTGTAGAGGCAGACCGAAAGAAATAATAAACAAGAACTTTTGGCACAAACCAGCCAGCCCTAGCCTCGTGAAAATGAACAGTTTACAATGGGGTGCATTTTATTTTCATAGCGTGTATGATTAGGCATTGTCAGCTGGGGGGACGGCGGGGTCAGCACTACTGAACCCAAGACATTCTTTCGACTCATGCCACGAAGGTCTCAAGCTTGACACGCTGCCCTAGCACGCCGAAAATTCAGTTTACTTGAGTGTACCAGCCCGCGGCTTTGCCGATTCTCTAGAAACAAAATCATGGGAATAGGAGAAGATAATTTTGAAAGGTGTTCATTTAGGATTTCGCGTAGTTCATAACAAGACCAGCTGTGGACGAAAAAGGTGGCCAGAATAGGTGTAGTTTACGCCTATAAACCTTCCAATAGAGTGATTTACTCCAAGCTAGCAATTAAAGTTTGAGGAAATTGAACAGTGCCAATTTATAAACTGGAGTATCTTCCAGAAGGCCCGCAGGGAATGTTGGGGGGACCCATCGATGTTGGGGGACCCCTCGCAGCTGTGTTAAAGAGTGGTAGAATACCGGTGAAACACGTGTCTGGGCTTTTAACTAGTACCCGCGACGTCAATATGGTTCAGCCTTTAACCCCCAAGTGTACTATCTAACTATTCCAGAACATGCGGCCACAACGGAAATTCCTTCAAAACTTAAAGGTTGCCATCCTCGTGTACGATGAAGGGGAAACCGTCAGCTAGGTGATGAGCACAGAAGCCTCTACCATCACAACCTGGCATAAATACTCCTTCAACAAACGGGATGGGATTCCGACGGCATTTTGGAAACAGAGGCATGATATTCACAGCCCACTAACTGAAAGGCGGATGCCATCCAGTCTCTCAACACAACCTTCGTAAACCTGACGAAACCCTACAACACAGGGAATCATGTGAAGTCTGGAGAATCACGTCGAAATTAGGGTGTCCTTAGCAATTCCCTTAAAAAGGCAGACATAATCGGAACGATGTTGCGCGTCACGAGGGACAGGGTGATCTCTCAAGCTGTTGCGATGACTGGGGAAGAGATAATGCTGTCAAAAATGGAAGGAAGCTTTCATGTTTGTACGAAATGGCCGTACCTTTACTGAAAATTGAAAACAGTATAGCGATACCTTATCTCCAGTCTTGGTTCATAATCATGAATTTACGCCCGAAATAGACTAACAAAGGCATTACTTTTGTGCAAATAATTTGTTATTACCAATAGTTTATGGAGTCCATTTCCATACAAAGAGGACAGGAAACCACAGATGCAGATGCGCTTCCACCGAGTTTGCAAGCATAGAAACCTCGAAACCTGAATTTCGTGCTGGGTGTATCGAATGTTCTTACAGCTGAAAGATTTGCCTCCAGAACTCATAATTGGAAAAGAATAGGAGCCGAACTCGGAATTTAAAAAGTTCAATTCAGTCTGGAGGTTCACTGCGACAACTAACAATTCTGCCCATCTTTCGAAACACTCGACCTCCTTTCAAAATATTCTAAAGGCTCCAATTTACCTGAAGTACAGCCTACAATTTACCCGTAAAAACATATAAAAAAATGTACCCGCATGTCTCTTCTCACTTTGCTTTCAGCATAACATTCCAAAAAATATTTGTCATTTTTAAGTAGTGGATGTGCCTTAGGACATTATAATACCGATAGCAAACGTAAGCCAGCGAATCAGACGTCAAAAATGACCAATATATATTCAAGAGGAAGTGTGTTCGCCCACATGAATCGCTTGAATTGTTATTCTTGTGAATAAGAAAAGTTCTATGGACGACAGTAATATGCACTCAAAATATTCTGTGCAAACTAGCCTTGAATTTCATGACTACCCATTTTTTTGCCAAGTTTGACCCTGTAGGGAATAGCAATGAACCATAAACTTGGTGCAGTTTATTTTCAGTCCATCATTTGAGGCATGAAGGCACAACTGCAGATATTTATTTATCGAAATTATTTCCACTCAGTCGTTGTCGAACTTAAAAATGGTTTCCCTCGGTTTATTCGGCGGCTATTTAGTACATGGAGTTAAGTAAAACATCTCCGAGTATTTAAGCAAACACTCTGGGTCAACAGCTTTATTCGCCTGAGGTTTCGGATTCCAACCCTAACATTTATTCAGGGACTCTATCAGATGCGGATAATTCGTACACAGAGAATTGAAGTAGTCAAAGGATGCAGTCGCTATTCTACTGCCCGCCTATGGCAATTACCGGCCCCCTATTCGTCGATGGTGTCTGCACTCTGGTACGATAATTGTTTTTAAAGCCGCCATGCGGGCTGAAATTCGTCCCCAGTGTTAGAGGTTAGAAAGGTGATTGCTCGGCCATCAGGCTCACTGGCACAGGCGTTTAAAAAAGCGTTCGCCTGGGTGCTCTCCGAGTGGCTGATTGCTCTGGCCAAACTGAGTCTCAACACCGAATATGGGTTGGGGAGGACATTGAAAATAAGCGTCATTTCGCCGCACTGGTCCCGTGTGTTCGGCAATTTTCGTCAGTAGCAGTCTTCCAGTTTCTCCGACGTATTTGCGTTGCCCGCAACTGAACCAGATCCGATATACAACTGCGGATGTGCTCTTGCCGCGGCAGTAGGTCCTTTGGTCTCCTTACATGACGCCGAATGGTGACGGCAATTCTCAAGACGCGGCTCTCTCACCGAGAACCGGCCACAAATTCGAGTTCGATTAAACCTAAATTCTCGCAAGAAGGGGTAATCGCATGCACCGCCAGTTGCTTGAATCATTGTTTACAGGCTCCCAGTATATCAACAAGTGCAAGTGGCAAAATAAATCCCAGAATACGCATGCCATGACGTGAAAGAAGGCCACAACTGAAAATGCACAAAACGCAGTTGGATGACGGTACAACTTTCAATGCACTGAGAAAACGAATGGCGTGACACCTGTGCATCACAATCTACCCAGCTACCCAACTAACCATGGTAAGCAGTGATGCGTGGTCTCCCAAATTGGGTGTTGAAAGTGTTCATATATTTACGCCTGGACATACAACTTACGATGGAGGTGGAAGAAAACAACCAACTGGCCTTCCTCGACTTCCTAGTCTGTTGCAAAGATTGTGGTAGCCTATAGACAAATGTGCTCAGGAAAGCGCTAACTACGATGCAGGTACTGAACATCAACAGCAACGATCAACGACAGTTCGACCGTCGAAGTCCAACGATGTCCACCGTATGCTCCATGGGAAAGTGGAGCAGGGACGGTGACTTGCGCGTGGATTAGATTTAAGTGATAGTAGCCTTCCGCTGCAGCTACCGCACTCTCTCCTACTCCCCCCACCTGAGCCCGGTGTCATGATAGAGACAAAGAGACCGGAGGCGGGAGAGGACGCAGGTGACTGGCGTGGCCGGATCCGCGCCTGGGCGTACCACCACACCTGGCTCGGATCCCACGAAGTGGGAGTGCCATAAAGGCCACATTAAGTAGGAGCCATTGCAGGTTGACTCTCAGTCCGCCAGTCAGCCACTCCATGCAAAACACACATTGGGCTGACCACGCGGTCCGAGTTATCCCGTCAGTTGGCAACCTTCCAAGCCACGGCTTTTAGCGCACCGTGATAGTTTCAAGCGCTTCAGATTGTTTATATTGAGGAAAATGCGCTGAGCTGTCGACCTGACTCTCTCCCTCACCCCCACAGTCAAACTACTGTCCGAACCGGTCATTTGCCTGATGTGGGAGTGGGCACATTGGCTGACGGATCGGCGTACCCAACTTTGCGCGCCACAGCACGACCTGGACCCCATAACGCACACACCAGGATTCACTAACTCAGGGGATATGGAGCAGCCATCGCCGTCTGACTCCCAGTCCACTGGTCAGCCACTCGACACAAACAGCACATACACTGAGCCGACGGCGTGGTCTGCTGTAAGCGTCAGATTGGCAGCCTTCCCAGCCACGGTTTCTAGGAAACCGTGATATACTCTGGTAAATGGTGATTGTGAGGGTATTGTCGATGTATTGGTGTAGGTAGTGTGGGCTGATGTAGCCTAGCCTTCGGTGGTTTACCGCAGGTTTTTGTGAATAAGCATGTGTCCGAGTAGGCCCATGTGGTGTGTGGATGTGCGGGAGCAGTGAGGGTAGTGGAGGCAGGCACTTCGACTGTATGTCGGAGCCCCAGGCGCTGATTCACCAGCCTCCGTGCGATGGATTCACAGGAGACACACACACACACACACGACAGTTCGACCGTCGTAGTCCGACGATGTCCACCGTATGCTCCATGGGAAAGTGGAGCAGGGACGGTGACTTGCGCGTGTTTTAGTTTAAAGTGATAGTAGACTTGCGCTGCATCTACCACACTCTCTCCTCCTCCCCCACCTGAGCCCGGTGTCAAGACAGAGTCAAGAAGACCGGAGGCGGGAGAGGACGCAGGTGGCTGGCGCGGCCGGGTTCTCTAAGTCCTAGCCGCCCCTAGGCGTGCCACCACACCTCCCATGTTCGGTCTTTGTTAGCGGAGCGCAACTCGAATAACGCATGCCGTGCCCTGATGTGGCCCCTGTGTTGGTCCAACGCCTCTACCACGTGGCCCATTTAGGGAACCCAGCAACCATCCAATCACTCAAAACCCCAGTTGCGCAAAGACGCTGCATCGGAGTGTTGAGATGCATTGCAGTGAACCGGAAAACAAGGTTGCCGAATTAAAATATCTTCGATGGGTGTTCAGAGAAAATGACTACCCGTGTAACTTCGTCAACCGGTGCATGTGCAAATAAAACGAGCACCAAATCGCACCGAACCTAAATAGTGGCGAATGATTCTGTATGTCAAAAACATCGCCGACGCCGTCAGCCACCTTCTCGAACCACTTGAATTTGGAGTTGCACCCATACCGGAGGCCACCATTCGGCATCAGGTAGTGAGATCAAAAGATCCACTGACATGGCAAGAAACATCTGGGGCCATTTATCGTATCCGGTGCAGCTGCAGGCACCGGAGAATCGGGAAGACTGTCCCGAATGCGAATTGCCGAACACGCGCCAGCAGTGTAGCGGAATGATGTAAATTCTCAAGTCCTGCCTCATTAAGCGAGAACAGGCCACAATTGCACGTTCGAAGAGGCTGAAATTCTCGCGAGAGGTGTTAATCGCGTGAGTCATGGGTTGCTTGAGTCGTGTTTTACAGGCTCCCATATATTAACAAGTGCGATAACCGACCCAACTCAGTTTGGCCAGAGCAATCGGCCGCTCGGGGAGCGCTCATACGAACACATTTCACAACGCCAGTACCGGTGAGCCAGCTGGCTAAGCAATCGTCACGCAAACCTCCAACACTGGTGATAACGACTCACATGTTGGCCATCAAATGATTAGCTCAGCATAGCGCAGTCATTGTCGATGAATGGGGAGCCGTAAAATGCCATAGGCATGCCGTAGTATAGTAACTGCACCCAATAAATACTGCAACTTCCTGTGTACAAACTTCCTGCACCCAATAAATACTGCAACTTCCTGTGTACAAACATCCTGCACCCAATAAATACTGCAACTTCCTGTGTATCTGATACTGTCTCTGAAGATGTGTTCGTGTTGGAATCTGAAACGTCAGGCGAATATAGCTCTTGCCCCAGCGATTGCATCTACTCCTTCTCAATTACTTCCTGGGACTCGCATTTTCGCTTTTATCATCACTTTGAGCTTGCAATGACATTTACGTGACTATTTTATCCAGTGGAGTTTGGGTGGGATCATGAAACCATTAGTTGCAGTATGCTCTGCGGGTAACATAGCCCAAATGTGACAAAGGTCACGGCTCCCTGTAGGGCCTCGTAACAGAAGTGATTAGAGCGTTGGATATACTAAAACCTTCCCCTTTCTGGTATGGGTTTGAATAAATATATGTCAATATGTCAAAAACTTCAGCTAGTTAATTGTGCTTGGTATTCATCTGGTGCTCAGGAAATCCTGCATGGGCAGTCAACTTGCTGCATCTAAATTGGTGGATTCCATACGTTGAGTAGGCTGGGTGGGTAACTTGACCCAAGTTTGATTAACCTCACGGCTCCCGGTTGGGCCTCGTAGCTCAGTTGGCTAGAGCGTTGGCTGTACTGAAGCCTTCCCCTTGCTAAATTGGTTTCGGATTCCACCGAGACCGCCGAGTTTTTCACAAGTGAGGCAAATGGATTAAGTGGCATTTGCTGCTGGAAAAGTCCAGTAGATTTTACTGGTTCGCTTGCCCCGTATGTACCTTCATGGCCCTTGCAAAATAACCCTACTAGTTCGTCCCTGCTCTAATGAATGGGTCAACGTGGGATGCACGGGACCATGGTGCCTCCAAGGAATGGTTCCTATTTTATTTTCAGCTCAACCAAGAAGAAGAGAGCATCATAGCCTTGTTCTCGATCACAAGGAAACAGTCCTCGACTGGCTCTCTTTCTCCCACTGTGAAGGCCACTCCGAACAAACCACCATTCCCATCTTCTTCTTCTTTTTCTTCTTCTTTCTTCTCTCCTGCACGTTGTGGGTCATCGAACGGGCTGCGTATGAGATCTATCAACGGCTGGCGATTCGGTTCGTCTCCGCCTCACGTGCAGCACCCACAATGTCTTGCCGCCTAGTTGACCTCAGTCACACCTAGCTTAATCGGAGGTCATGTAGACGGGAGGCGTCATGGATGACAGAAGGACGTTGCTTAACGTTTGGATGTGGTTTAACATCACCGGTGTTTAGTAGAGGTTTCATAAATGCACACTTTATAATGGTCTGGCGGTCATCAGCTTAGAAGCGACAACACACCTAGCGTAGATTTCATCATATTTACCCCTCAAAATACTTGGCTAGTTCATTGCAAAGGAAGCATTTGGGTGTAAGCATCTGCTTCAGAAGTTGACTATAACCGACAAAACAACGGGCCCGTGACTTAATAGTTGCGCGTTCTACTCAATTTCCAAAGTTCGCGGGTTTGAATCCCAGGTAGTCCACACTTGGGATTGGGTATGACCGGCTGATGATGACTGATTAGCCAGAAATGTCCATTCCGGTTTCCCTTGTCTTTGACGGGTTCCCATTTTTTGAAACCGAGCTGAACTGAAATCTGTCAAAACATCTGATGAGTAAGTTCGCCCTCAGATCACATGCTGCTCACACAATTTAATCGCTTAGTTGACCCTGACAACACCTCGCACACTCGGAAATCGTATGGGTGAAAAGCGTCACGTGAGAACATTCAGAGGCTACTGTCTGAACCAGCTCCTTCTGTCGGAATAGTGGCTTATATTTTTAGGAGTATCCACCAGAAAGCGCATGGGATTACTTGGGGACGCACTCATGACGTGAACCCCTCACTGCTGTGTCATGCGGCAACAGATTATCGGCGAAAAACGCATGTCTGGACTTTTACCTAGTACCTGTGCTGTCAATATGGTGTACCGTGTTACCTCAGTATATACTACTGGCTGCCCGTTAGCAGTTTAATGGACATTGCGCGGTTACCAGCTGATGAACTTTACCTTATATACTAATAACAACATTCGGTCTGCGCCTATAAAGCTTAGTTCAGACAGATTTACTCAAAGTCAGCGATTAATTTCTGAAGATATGAAACGGCAGCGATTAGGACACAGACTTCAAGTGCACACTTCTTCGGAAACGGAGCTTTTGCTGATAAAAGCAGCACTTCTAAGTGTTCGACGTAACCTATAGAAGCGAATAGGAGAGATTTAGGAAGCAGTTCAGAAGCAGAAGACGAAGAAGATACGATAGCTGCTAATGATTTAGACGTATGTTGGCATGGCGACTGCGTGCTATAAATACTGCGCTCGTTGTGCCCTCTATTACCCTCTTCTGCGACTGACATTGATGATGGGTTCATGTGAGAATCCAACACGTCAGGCCAATTAACTGGTTATTCGAGTGATCGCATCTCCTTTAAGGCAAGGTTATAACGAGGCCTAATGACTAGCAAGCCATTTTAAAAGAGAACATATCTAGTCAACTGCCTCCTACGTAACCGTATTTATATGGATATTCGTATAGGCGTGAGCGTGATGGGCATCAAAAATCAACGGGAATAACTAATACTTAAGTAGTCATTTTTTATGGAGCGTAATTTTTGAAAACAACGAGAAACTGAGCCCGTTAATGAGCCGGCATCCTGATGTGACTAAGATATTTTGGGGTTATGTGCCTCGGGAATGGGAATGCGTAGGACTGACTCATAATGGTTAATAAGCCAGAAATGGCCATTTCAGTCTCTCATGTCCTTGTCAGCTCTGTTCATCTGTCTATACTACAAGTCGCTGTGAGGCTGATGGCGGAGCTCGATAGTGAGCTCCAAGGCAGAACGTAACGAGTGAGTTCCGTAACCGATCAGTGAGCGTTCATCAATCGATCTAGGCAACACAGCCCGCTAGAACCGTCAACGGACAGATACAATTCTTACTAGTTCTGGTATGCGTTTCGCAGGTACCAAACAAATACCAGAGATTATCGAAAGCACCGAAAGGATGTTCCTTATTCGACTTCCAGAAATCGGAAAGGTCTTTGTCCTAAAAATAAATATTTCTTGATTTTTCTTTGTAAATGAAGACAATTGAGCGTCACAATTTCTCCACTCGAAATATTCGATAGTATACCAGGTAGCTACGCAAGTTTAGATGCCAAAACTGTCCCTTCTTCGAAAGTTTGGAGCCATCAAACAATCTCTTCAATCACATGCATAGGCAAATGAATTGGGATTTTTCAGAAAATGTGTTGGAAAAAAGGGCACACTGTATTCGGTTTTTATATTCTCACCTGCGACCGCCTATCTGAACTAATTTGACAGAGGTCTCTGAAGTTGGAGCAAGTTTTGTAAAAAAAACAGAACAGAAACTGAATAAGTACACGGCGAACTTCAAGTAAAGAGTCGTCAGCTCTGAGCCAGCATAGATACATGCATAGATAAATCCTTTCCATCCAGCCAGGCGCTGATTCTTCTGGTTGCTTGTAGGTAATACGCGTTGATACACGACCAGGTTGATCGACATACGCCAGTCTATGGATGCATGTAGGCACATGCGTTTCTTTGTGCAGCAAGAAAAACTAACTGGACCATACAAGCCTATTTGTCTTCTTTCAGGGAAAAACCTTCGAAATGCCCGAATTCCTCTTCATATTGCCTTCCGAGACAAATCATAGGGTGAGCTTCTATGATACCTTATTTGGTATTTGGCGGCTGCAGGAGTTAACGCTGTATTGGTGTTCGCTTCTAGACGAATGCCTGCACACTTCTAAGCCATCATTGTCTGCGCCCTTAAGAGCACTAACTGGGCGCCTTTAACCTTGTACCTCATATCCACAGCATAATGCTGCTCTTATGTACCACCATTATATCCATAAAGATGGGCAAAATGTGGGAAACACTGCGTTGGAGACGGGACGGAGCACTGATGGAGTAGAAGGAAAGCAGACTTATATTTTTGAAGGAGGAGGTGCTGCTTGCCGTCGAGATTAGCACGTTGATTATGTGCCAAAGTGAGTAGTTTTCCTGCCCTTTTCTCTAAGTAGGTTAATTCAAGGATATTATTTGGTGGCATTTCGGCCCACATTGGCCACAGAGTGCTGCTATAAAATACATTAAATTTTTTTCCTTAACCACTTCTCTAAGTGGATTTTTGCTGCCATCTTCATTACTAGAAAATCAAGACAATGTTGGTTTGCGACTGACAAGCAACACATTAAATGAGATATCATGCACAACTGATGACAGGCTGGCTAAAGTAAACAACACACAGAGTAGTAGCAGGAAGGACATATTAAATGTAATTTCATAATTATATATTCTTCATAGTGAATTTCACGCAAGTCTAAATAGAGCAAGCGATATATGAAGAAATATCATCTGTTTAACTTCAATTAAAGATAATATGGCTTTCCCTGAAAAACGTTTCATTGTCATTAAACATGTACTCAAAAAGACGTTTTATTTCTGAGGGGCGTTCCCTTTGTTTCACGTTTTCCACCAGCCTCGGAAAACTTCCTTTGAAGGAATACGGAAAGGTGATCTTCTTGATTTTGAAGGTGGGATGGTATACGCTGACGATTACGTCGGCCTTGTAGTGGCGAGCATAAATGCTCTTGTTGGTATGGTGTATGCGTCCACAAAGTTAACCTACAGGGGCCGGCGGCGGCGGTGGAGGAGAACGAACAGGTTAAATCAATAAGGCAAGCGTAGGACAGTAGTGTTACCATCGAGTCATGCTTTAAAACCCATCTTTGTATCATGTCCCCGACACTGATATCAATAAACTTATGAAATCGTCATCATCTTATTTTCGATATCTTACGTTAAAAATCAAACAAATTAATAGACAGATAAGCAGGAACGATGGCTTAGTCAATGTCCTTTATTAGAAAAATATGTCTTCTGTTTTGAAAATGTTAACACGCCTTCGCAATTAAATGCTTTTAAACCTGCCAGTAGATGAACCGAAATGGGGTGTTAATATTGCAATCGGTTTTGTGTAGAGCAGTAGGCATAGAGGTATATTGAAGCTACCTTTGCGTTCACTGATGGCCTAACACCCATGAACTGTGCACAGTATGAAATGCTTTCACTTGGAGTAATCCATTACACTTGTAGGATTTTCTACTTCTTTTGTGTTTTTGAGGGATTTAGGTTAACCAACCATTAGATGAACCAAAATATCATACATAAATTTAAAAATATCAAATCTTGAAGAAGGCTTGAGCTTACATTGGAAAAATATGTCTAGTTGAATACTGCGAAATGTCAGGTCACATACAAGAAGAAATGTGTAGTTCAAATACTCAGCATCCTCCCGGTACATGCAGTACTTCACAGTGCCAACACTGAGCTCTGAAATGCGCAAGAAATTGCGCCCACTGAATCCGGTCAATGTCTTGATCTTCTTCACGTATCCTTCCAGGTCGTCTTCGAGCTCCCAGCTAAGGTCAACAATACGAGATTTGTCCGTTGCTGAAACCGCAGGTGTTAGAAGAGAAAATGAATTTTTCTGCTATCTGACACAAAGCTTGAATAAAATGTACAGAGCGAGGAACTTACTCCAACAGCAGAGCACACATCCCACAAAGAAACAAAGAAGAGATGCGAAAGTCAACATCTAAAATTTAGACGAATTTCCTATAACTTCAGAACGCATAAATAGGTATCAGCTGGCCAACCACATTTTTGCGTGAATTTTATGGGTCGCACTTTGTGATGAGTGCGGGAGCTGTCGTTATGGCATGTGATCAGCATTTGCTCAAGAAACATGCCAAGCTACTCCTTCGAAATTAGCATGCACCACCATACAACACGACGATAGACGTAAAAACTGGAAAAATGCTGCCGGGATCATGCTCTGTAGGCTGATGATCCGAGCTTCTTTAAAAGAACATGAGAATGCTATGTCTATAATATTTCCACTTCATAGCGAGAAAGATATAATACTAATCAGTCAAACTCTCATGATCCTTCTAATTCTACCTACTCAATGATCTAACGCACTTCACTTGTTGTTCACTCACGTGAACAAAATTGTTACAATTTTTTAAAATAAACAGTATGGAGTTGATTTCCATACACACAGGATAGGAAACCAGAACTACGGAGGAATGACGCCAAAACACCTTCTGTGATTAAGAAGACACATCTGATAAAAGACTGCTGCTATACCTGAAAAAGTATCAAATGTTGCCTAGGAACTCTTCTCGCGATAATTGAATTTGGAACTACCGATGGCACACACGCCTGCCAATTCAATAATTCCATGTGATTCGAGATCATGTTCCAGACTCATTAAAACTTTAAATGAAGACATATTTTTTAATTTGCTTTATTGCAGAACGTAAAGGAATTCCCCAGTGTGCTAAATCCCCATTTAATTTACCTCTAGTACAGTCTACATATTAGTCGTAATAATATATTTAAAATGTACCTAACTGTCACTTCTCTGTTTGCTTGCTCTGAAACATCCAAAAACCATTTGTAGTCTTTGCGTAGTGGTTTTGCCTAAGGATATTATAATATCCAAATTAAACGTAGACCGGTGAATCAGGCCTTGGAAAATGAACTATATTAATTCAAACCGGAAGCTTGTTCGCCGACGTGAATCACTTGAATTGTTATCCATGTACATAAGTAAAATTCTATGAACGACAATAACATGTACTCAAAATATTCTGTGCTGAAATTTGCAGATTTATCGATTATTAATTGCAAGACGAGCTCAAACTGAATGGAGATGAGGTCAGGTGCTCTACTCAAGGGTAAATTATATCTACCAAGACCCATATACCACGCATGTGGGGGCACCTTAGCTGAGATGCCTCGAACAGCACACGTTCAAACCTCATCGGTGATAGATTCCAAAAGGAGGCATAAAGCAGAGAGCCTCATGGCCTATTTCCAGATCAAGTGGGGGCGGTCCTCAACTCGCTGTGCAGGGCGCGCCAACCAAACCGCCCTTCTTTCTACTCCTCCTCCTCCTCCTCCTCCTCCTCCTGCTCCTTCTTCTTCTTCTTCTTCTTCTTCTTCTTCTTCTTCTTCTTCTTCTTCTTCTGTCCCGCACTTTTTGGCGGCGTTGAACGGGCTACGGAGGAAATCTGTCACCGGCTGACGATTCGATTCGTCCCTGCCTCAAGTGCAGCACCCACACCGTCCTGGCGCGTATTTGAACTCAGCCCAACCTCGTTCAATCGGAGGTCATGTAGATGAAAGGCATCATGTGACAACATTCAGAGGTAAGGATCTGAGCCAGAACCTATTTGCAAGCTAGTGTAGGCTTTGGTATTAGCGAATTCCGTTGCCAAGGTTTACTGCGTGTTCGGCTGTGTTCAAAATCACCTGTGATTAGTGGGGGTTTCATAAAAGCACACTTTATCACTGTCATGCGCTCATCAGTTAAGAAGCAACAACACACCTAGCGTAATTTTTGGCATATTTAACCCTCGAAGTATTTGTCCCTACGGCTGCTGGCGGGGTTTGAGAGTTAGTCCCAAGGCACAACGGGACGAGTGAGTCCTGTAACTGATCGGTGAGCGCCCCACTTTAAGAATGGACATTTCACTATCTTAAAAAATTCTTAATTCGAACATTTTTCAAACTCATTAGTGGTCTTTTGGTATGAAATTTTAATGATACGTGATATGATGTGCAAAATGGTACAGGAGAAAATATTTTTATTTATGCTTGCAGTAAAGTATGGTGTAAGGTTTAAGGGTATCAAATGGAACTGTAAAAAAAATTCATGTAATTAATTAATCAGATTTTTGCGGCCGGAATATTTTGTTAGTATGCTGCATGATAATCAATTTTGCAACACTACTTCACTGAGCCTTTCGGATCGAAAACACATTTCAGAATGTTGGTTCAAAGTTCATGTAACAGCACATTAAATTTAGTCCCATCAGAAGGTGATCGCCGGTTTAGTAAAAGACAGAAGGACTCAAGGCACCCACTAAACATATATGGCAATCTTCTCTGAAATGCTGCTACAGTGTGGGAGCAACTTGTAGTCATCATTCCGAATTCTGCTAATAAATGGAAGTAGATGACAACGGATAAGCTGTCCATTCGCAATGAACTGGCAAAGTACTTCGACTAGTAATTATTCCAAAAAAGTATGCTAAAAGTATCCAAAATGCCTCCATTAAACAAAGATATCCAGATAACGAGGACAGGTATGTGAGCTAACGTTGCTGTAATGAGCAGAAATATCCAATCAGTTCTGTCAGAGCAGAGGAGGGTGCCCCATAGAGCGTCTTAGAGACAGAGAGCAAGAGAGAGAAATACGCTTTATTTTGAAAGTATCAATTCACCTATTTTCAGCTTGGATTGTGGTATACGCATGTCATTTCTTCAATCCTCGCTCTTCAACCAATTAACTGAGTGATAATCATAGGCTAAAATCATTAATGGTGTCACGACCCTGCCTAAATTCAGCTGGTTATCATAGTCGCAGTAAATTTCGCTGCAAGGTCAAAGTCATGTTTGCTTAAACAATAATTGGAGATGTTTTACTCAAATCTGTGTTGTTCAAAGCCGCCTACCAAACGGAAAAGTGTAAAGGTTGAAAACGGCTGACCGGAAATAATTTCTGGCAAATTAATTTCTGCAGTTGTGTCTTCATGTCTTAGATGACAGGTCGAAAATTAACTGCAACACGTTTATGCTGCATTGCTATTGCCTACGGGGGGATTCATATTTGACGTAAGCGTTCCACAATTTGTACAGCTTTAGTATTCTGCTGAGGCAGCTGGAATATGAGTGATTCAGATTCCTGGCTTGTTTGGAGTAGACGGTTCAAGTCTTCACTTTATAAAAAATGTCTCTTAGTCGACAGCCTTGTATATCTTCAGTTTGGTTATCAAAGTCGCAGTACATTTCGCTGCAAGGTCAAAGTCTGTTTGCTTAAACAAAATTGGAGATGTTTTACTCAAATCTGTGTTGTTCAAAGCCGCTGATCAAACGAAAAATTGTAAAGGTTGAAAACGGCTGACCGGAAATAATTTTGGCAAATTAATTTCTGCAGTTGTGTATTCATGTCTTAGATGACAGATCGAAAATTAACTGCAAACACGTTTATGCTGCATTGCTATTGCCTACGAGGGGATTCATATTTCACGTAAGCGTTCCACAATTTGTACAGCTTTAGTATTCTGTGGAGGCAGCTGGAATGGGAGTGATTCAGTTTCCTGGCTTGTTTGGAGTAGACGGTTCAAGTCTTTCACTTTATAAAAAATGTCTCTTAGTCGATAGCCTTGTATATCTTCAGTTTTGTGGGCAGTTGGAGGCCGGGCAATTCCATTTGGAGGGCTGCAGTTGACCGAAGACCTGGCTGGCTTTCGAGATGCGATGCGTTTTTTTGTTAAATGATGCCCATTTTGCAGACAGGAAACGCAAGATTTTTTACATTAAAATTTTAATGAACCCAACGTCTTATGTGATACAAATGCAATTAATTCTGTTGGGCAAATAAAAGGTTAAAAAAACAGAAAAGGGTAGCAGCGTACGGATGAGGCTGATGACCTGACTGGCTGTTTAAAAAGATTTCAATTGGACAGCTCCATAAGGGAACTCGACTTAGGGTGTCTCCGACCTCTCGAAGATTGACAGAGATGGTGTAGCGGTTCTTTGACTCCTAGATATTAGGAGCTCGCAACCCCATGCGACCAGCGAGCATACCACGTAGCAGGCACCGGTTCTCCTCGTATGCGATGGTGAAATGGCTAGCGGACGAATTGAAGCTGGCAAAGTATCAGCCAGCGTCACACAGCTATTGAGCTACCTTTGAATTCTTTGACGGCGTGAATACCTCCACTTGAACTGAATGACATCTTTCACTGGATGTCTCGTCTAAAGTGCTGCTTAGGTATACACTTCATAATCGTGAGCAACTTGCAGTCATCTTTCCAAAACAGATGACTACAAACAAAATCTTCAGTAGCAATGAACTGGCCAAGTACTTCAAGGGGTGAGTGAATGCGTGGGAACAGTGAGAGCATTTGAGGCGGCGGTGTCTGCTGTGTGTTGGTGCTCCAGGCAATAGTTCGTCAGTCTCTGTGCGATGGATTCACAAGTGACCAACCAGGCCGATGTGTGAGGTGCATGTGCGAGCGCAATGAGGACAGCTTTGTGATAAAGTCTTCATCGTTCGGTGTGGGCGGTGAAAGTAAAGTTAGCAGTTAACGATACGACGAAGGTGGTCTCAGCAGTGGTGGTAATACGGTAAGTGGTGTCGGTGTTGTTTTCAACGCGGGACATGCGACAGGGAGGCATCGGTATCGTGATCACCTGTGCTGGGGGCTGGTTGGTCATTGGTATGGACGCTGTGAGTTTTGAGGACGGGATAACAGTTGTCGTGTTCGTGGATGCAGAAGTGAATGTTTTCGAGTTCTTGCTGTATTTCGTCCGAAAATGTCCAACAAGGCCGATTCGCGCGCGGAGCGTGCGACTGCAGCATAGGCACGTTGGGAGGGCTTGGGGCTTGGCGGTGTTGATCCAGGTTGCTCGTGACTTGCGTGCCGCCATGTTGACCTTAGCAGTGGCGATCTTGTTGGTTTCGAAGATTGCTGCGCCAGTCTTCCCTGCTGTTCTTCGGGCCGGCCGATAAGGGACGAGATCCTCCCAGGTCCCCGGGTTAATTCGCAATCGTCTCAGAGAGTTATTCAAGGTGTTCTTGTAACTTTGTTTAGGTGCTCCCTATCTGCGAGCAGCCGTAGCAAAATTTCCGTAAAAATTTTGTTAGGGTAGTCGCCCGTCGTCCATTCTAACCAGGTTGGTGCACTATCGAAGATGTGGATGCGGCTTAGTTACTCATCGGCAGCCATGACAGGGTTCAGAAGGTCATCCCTGAATGTTGTCACAGGACCAACTACACTGGCATGACCCCTGAGTGAACGAGGTGAGGTTACGGTCGCCTAAACTGCTAGACCATGAGAAGTGCACAAGATGAGGTGTTGAGATTCTTCATCGGCTGCTGTGACAGATCTCATCTCTGGTCTGCTCAGCTCACTCAAAACGCATCTTCAGGACGGGGGCCTGGAGAAGAGGGGATGAAGAGAGATTTGGTCTGCGCACCTTTTGGTGCATCGCCTAATAGTCTTTGGCAAATAGAGTTGAATATGCGGGCCCCAGGTTCTTGTTACCTATCATTCAGCGGCTATCATTCGTAGCTACTTGATTAAGAGGAAAAACCGACTAAGCGCAGATAAGCGATCGGATGTAGTTTATCAAATCTTATGTCGCAAATATCCCTTGTCAGTTTAAAGGCCAAACAGCTCACGGCTTAGGGGGCGCAACTGGGTGGCTTTAAAAATTGTTTTGTTACGTCGATAACTACACCACTTGAAGTGTCGAGAACTAAGTAACATACGTTAATACCAACAGGATTAATACACGTTCAAAATTAACAGGAGAAGAAACCACGATACTCTAATGATGGAAGCGAGCTGAGGTTGGATGTGGCTGACTGATGACAGCTACTAAGCCAGAACTGGCCATTCTAGTCTCCCTTGTCTTTGTCAGAAATATCATTCTGCCTTTATCACTAGCTGATCTGTGGCTGTCGGCAGGGCTTGAGAGTTAGCCCCAAGGCACAACAGGACGAGTGAGACATGTAACCGATCGGTGAGCACCCAACTACCATTGTTTATATATATATATATATATACTAATCAATAAATTGATGCACGACAATGCTCAGGGCCCGGAACAACAATTGTCCTGTTCGCAATAAATTTTTATGCTTCATTTCCGCTAGATGATTTCAAAAATGGAATTTTCAAGTTAGCATTGGTAGCAAAGGTCTCCAGATCCTCACCGCTTTGCTGCAACATCATACGGGGAAGGGGGCGGAGGGTTCGTTGCTTGTATACGTACCATATTCCTGGCGGGGATAAGCAGCCTTTAATTTCAAAGAAAACACGTTTAGTTCAGAATCAGAAGCTTGAATTATTTTATAAGTAATGACTGCGTGTTTTGCTGCAACATAGAATGTTAACGTGTGCAACATTAAACAACCTGGATACCTAGGATTACCTGGCTCTGGTATATTTGCAATCGTCAGCCAGACATACCTTAACTCCTGATTACTGGGCCGAAAGTACTGACCAATGCCTAGGTAATGTACTAATTGGTGTTTAAAGATCAGTTAAGGGCATAAGTTGATTTGGAAAATAGTGAAGTTGAACAAATCTTGCCAGGACACACCATAGTAGTATGTTCAGGATCATAATCTCCAACTCCTGAACGCATCAAAAGCGACCAAGTATGATAACTTTAAGCTGCTCATCGGAACAGATTTTAAGTCTGGCTGACGTTACGAAGAGCTTGGAACAGCTATCCGTTCTGGAAGCGTTTATTGCCAATACTGAACTTGTTGGCCTAAGACTGATCAATTTTGTTCTCATTCGCTCTCTCGGCCTTTGTGTGTGCAACAACAACGGACGGCCGCTGATGTCGCGCATCGTCATCTCGGTGGAGGAAACCTGTAAACCTGCCTCCTCTTCCGGTTAGTTCGTCGCGGGGCCGTCTTCGCTTGCATTTCTCAGGTTCTGCGTGCGTATTTGGTCCTGGTCTTGACGCAGGTAATGACGCAGGACCTTATAGGCCGCAGGAAATTCTAAATGCCTATTGACAGAGTTGGCATCTGAACACCATGCCCAAAACGTCTTTTATCCCGCTTTTGAGGTTCCTTAGCCAAATTCTCCAATATGGGTTGAATGCCGTAAGTTTGGGGTCTGACCTCGGAACCACCAACTTGTGCTCATGTAGGCGGGTTTGCGGTTATTATCAAATATTCCTGGCATAGTTGCAGGCCCTAGCATTGCAAAATATTTGGTAGAAAATTGCATAGGTTTTAGTGGGTGATAGTCTGTCCCTAGGCTGCAGCATACGGCGGTGAATCGTCATCTGAGGTGATGGGCAATGCCTACTCTGACGGATTGCAACAGTCTAGAGACTGCTTAGAAGACTACTTTTATTTAGGGAATGGTCCTCCAGATTCCGAATTGCAGTTATTTTGGCTGTCGTCTGTTTATTCAGCGATTGGTTGGTAGCGTGCAGTGACAACAGCTAACGGTGGATGAAAGCAATTGATCTTTTTATCGTTTTACGTATTCTAGCGTGTTTTACTGCGTGTTTTTACGTGCCCAGGGTAAATGCGCTGTCCGCAAACGTTTTTCTCTTTTAAAACCCACAACCAATAGAAGGAGTCCCACGAAGTGATCAAACGTCACAAACCGCTAGTTACGCACATGGATGGCATTTCGGCTGCATGTTCACCTAAACGATTCGATATTTGAAGCCAAACAGTCTGGACTCCCCTACCGCCTCCACAGAGGGTTCTGGTTGGACTGAGGTTTGCATGAAGGCCATTTCCTCAGCGTGCGCCGTATATATGTGTGACGTATATGTGTGACGAAATTTCCAACGCTGTTTTTGACAAGATACTTGAATAGTTTTCAGTTAACAAAGTGGGCAGATATTGTGTGTTTTCGTCAGTAGCGACCAACTCGCTCGCATTTAGCCTTAAGTAACCTTGTGACGCGGATAAGCGCGGTAGTGCAAACAGCATATGGAGGGCTTGTACGACTTTGTTCAGAGAGTTACGGGCAACTTGAAAGTGTTGTGCTGCCGAAAAAAAACTTCTTGGTTGTTGAAGCCGTCCCTGGGTAGTGAGGCCTTACAGGTACATGGTAGAATCATAGCAACAGTTTCTCTTTGCATGCGCATAGCCGAAAACAACGAAGTGCCCAAAGTGAACAGTACTTTTGGTTGGCTCGCGTACTCTAGGTAAGGCAGAACCCCAGTGGAATTTCAACTTCAGGTTGGAAGCTTTGGTGCCGTTCCTTGAGGCAGATTATCGGTACTGACTTTATACAGAAAATGTCTCCACTCAATCAGCATGAGCACCTGTGCAGTTGAAATTCCATCCAACCAGATGAGTCACCTCATGGATTGAAGCACTAGCAGTTAAAAATCCGTCCGGTAGAGTACAAGGAGCTGGAAGTTAAGCAGCTCCACGACGTCTGTAGCAGCCATGGAGACCGGTGGTCAGTTCCAGTCAGTTTTATGTGATTCGAAAGGTATGCGTAAGCATTTGAACCACTCGCCTGCTCAGATTATAAATAAGAGTTGACAAACATGGGAAAAAGCACGGAGACATGATGGTTTACATGAAAGTCTGCTGGAGCTAGTACGTTTCCACCACAACTTTACTGGATAACGAAGGGGTTTTAGTCACGTAATAACTGTTTGGGGTTGAAGATGTGAGGTATTATTCGAAATAAAGAAGTTCTTTGGGGAAAATGATAAGAAAAATTTATTATGTAAATTTTTCGACGATGACTCCTCAGGTCGTCGTCAGATGTTAAATACTTGAGCGAATGGGCCCCAAAAATCGACCTTGCTTAGTCCTTCCTGCTAATTGCTGTCATTGTGAGTTGACATCTCGTTTGAATTGGCTGTCACCTCTACCACCTTTCTTTGAGATTGCGTATAGGGTGTCCAATTTGATGAGTCATCTGAGCAAAATGGGCTCCAAAATTAAAAGCCTTCCTTAGATGGACAGGGAAGCAACAATGCGTTTTTCCCAGGCAAATTGGTGCCCAGTTTCCATCGTATGCATAACAACTTGAGACAAGTGGTCTCGCTTCCCTTCTGCCAAGTTATGTTTGTGTATGCGCGTGGACGCCGATTTTCCTGTATGCCCATAATTCACCGCATTGCAATGCTCACATGAATCTTGTACACGACTTCTTTTTTACCCAAATAGCCAACCCTATCCTAGGGGTGTCTAAGCAGGTATATAACACGGTGGGGGTTTAGTGTAATCCTAAGTCTGACAGGGCTCTTTTTAAATACGTTCAGACTTGCTGAGATTACGATATGCTCCGACATAGTTTCCACCTCCCTATGGCTATGCACGAGAAGGATAAATTCACCGCATTTAGCCGCAATTTAACAATTATGTCCGTGTACAGTTGGTTGGTTGGTTGTGGTGGTACCTCCAGGGGCGGCTCCGGCTGCGCCAGCCACTTGCGTCCTCTTCCACCTCCGGTCTTCTTGACTCTGTCATGACGCCGAGTTCAGGTGGGGGAGGAGGAGAGAGTGCAGTAGCTGCAGCGCAAGGCTACTATCACTTAAAACTAATTCACGCGCAAGTCACCGTCCCTGTACCACACTTCTGTGGAGCATACGATGGACATCGTCAAAATCGACGGTCGAACTATCGTGATAGCCATCTTAGGAGAATGCTTACAAAACGCCAGATGTCAGCAACACCCGGTAATTTCAGCCAGTCACACATGAAGGTACTAACTGAACCCAACGTTACTTAACTTCGAAGATCAGATGAGGACTGCTGCTTCCCACGTGGTGTGTTTTTGTCTTTAGGGGGTGTTTGGACAGAATACGAACCGTGTGCTAGGCCCTAGACTACCGACGTTCGAAGATGATCACATCAAGTGGTGTAAAAAGCAAGCGATAGTTTTGTTTTTTACAGCAAAACCCCGAACCTTAAAGACTGTTGCTTCAAGCCCAGAAATTTTGAGCATTGTACAGTATAAAATCCACCAATTCTGATACAGTACACTCTCTGCGAAAGCAGGATTTCCTAAGCAATAAATCTTCAATGCATCAGGCAAAGTTAATTTAAAGGCGACTTTGGCAGCTTTAAATAATTCATTTGACCCACTTGTGAAAAACTCGGCCACCTCGGTGGGATTCGAACCCAAGCCAGCAAGGAGAAGGCCTTAGTTCATTCAACGCTTTAGCCAACTGAGCTACAAGGTCCCCACCGGGAACCGTGAGTATGATCACACTTGGGGCAGTGAGCATATTTTAAAATTGCGTCAGATATTGTAGCTCTCTGGGATAATACATGTCATATCACTTGCTAGGATCGTAAGTGGGGTATAGTAACCACGTCACTTTCTCATTTTCATGTTTCGTACCTCTATTGTTATAATTAAAGTGATAAGCGCATTTCGACATGGTTGGAGAGTAAATATACTGAATCTGCGTTTGTAACCTAGGCTTTAAGCTTTGATCGCCAGTAAAAAAGTTTGTGAACAGCATTTGTTTATGATCTGTGAAGGGTAAGTGTAAAGTTTATCGTTTTTTAAGCCGAAAATATCATCGGAGTAACCGGTCCTTCTACTGAAATAAACCACTTAATACCTCGTTTATTTTTCTTTCACTAACGTTACCCTCAGGATTACTGTAGAGTTTAATATAAGCGGGGTTCTCTCTGGTGCCTTGCCTAATTCATGCTGGTTGCCTGCATCAGTTCGTTACTTTAGGGGTCATTTAACCCCCACATTTCCAAAGCGCTGATGTTGTAAAATGCAGGCGCTAAATGCGCTTATTCTTTGCAACACGCATGCCCTTTCGCAGTAGACGCTGCTCTCGAACTTCACGAGTCGTTTGTTGTAAATAGCAACTTTGCATTGTTAAATTTCCGAGGAATGTAATACGCGAACTTGAAGCAAATCCATCGGAGTAGACCTGTTCAGGCTCCATCCAAAACTGTATATGAATATTCGAGCTGAAATTCATCTTTTACGGTGGAATGTCCGCGAAATATTCACAAGCTGACAACAGACAAGTTACTATAAAGACAGCCCTAAATATTCAGCTCAGCTGCTGTGAAATATCACAAATCAACCGGGCCTGCAAGGGCTTGTGCCCCAAGTTCGCGCGTTACTTTCTCAGAAGTTAACCCAAACAGGTCGAAAATGGATTCGCGTACCAGAAATCCCAAGGGCACCGCTAGAGAATCGGGGCACTGTGGAGCCGAACTCCTCTCAGTTGCGTCAATCAGCGTCACAAGTTCAGTGAAACACGCATGTCCGAACTTTCAGCTAACATCCTTGCTGTCAGTACGGTAAATAATTACCTTTGCTGTCAGTAACTATTTACGTAGTCCTATACTACTGATTGCCTGTTGACATTTTGTGAAAATCACGCATTTATACTGCAGCAGCTGGTGGATTTCAGCTCAGATATTTATATAGAGTTGCGGACCGAGCCCAAAAAGGTCGGTTGCAAGTATTTGCCCCACGTTTGCACATTAATTTCCCCGGAAATTAAATAAAACTGCATAAAGCTGACGTTCATTTGACAGAAAGCACACAGGGAATGCTAGGTATCCACTGAGGTGCCGACCCACCAGCAGCTGCACCGGGCAATGACCCAAGATCGGCGAAACACGTGTATCTGGGCCTTCAGCTAGTACATATGCTGTCAGTAGGGGTGTAGCGGTATTAGTTAGGGAATAGCACCACACAGATAGCATTTGGTTACTCCATTTGTCTCGTACAGGTGGTGAATGCTCCTGTGGCCGCCTCTAACTGGTATCCAACTCTCACCTCTAACTCTCGTCCCAGCGGCCACACCCGGGCAACCGTCACGGCCGGCGGGTTAAACCAGGTAAGGGTCTCCGGTGTTGTGTGTGCCTCCACACCCGGTATGTCTGACTCCCGAACTTCCCGCCTCCACCCTCTCAAAATGTCCTACGGTGGGGGCGACAGCAACCCCGTAGGCGGCCCAGACTAACTCGGGTCGTTCTCCTACTAAACAAAAACCGTGACCCATAGTGGAGTTCGGCAGCCGTCTGGGATGTCCGAGCAGCCCTATTTAGGGACAGCACTGCCTGCCTCCTCGAGGAGGAAGGGGCTAGAAAAGGTGCCCTAGACAAATGCTGGTTATCACGTCTTCTGCAGCTGGCCGCGGCTCGCAGATCGCATATTAGCTGTCATCAGCCAGCCATACCAAACCAAAGGCGCTGTGGCGACCGAGGCTCGAACTCGCGCCCTTGTTGTGCAGAAGTCCAACGCTCCACTCACATCGTCACGAGCTCGTTGTCTTGCCGTTTCGATCGGGCACTATTAACAATGGTAGTTGGGAGCTCACCGATCGGTTACAGGACTCACGCGTCCCATTATGCCTAGGGGCTTAATCTCAAGCTCCATCAACAGCTGTAAGGCAGCTTAGGATAAAGGCATAATAACATGACTGACAAAGACAAGGAAGACTGGAATGACTATTTCTGGCTTATTAGCCGTCATCAGCCAGCCATAACCAACGCCAGGCGCTGCGGCGACCGAGGCTCGAACTCGCGACGTTGTTGGGCAGAAGTCCAACGCTCCACTCACCTCGTCACGAGCTCGTTGTCTTGCCGGGTTTCGATCGGGAATATGAACAATGGCAGTTGGGCGCTCACAGATCGGTTACAGGACTCACTCGTCCCATTATGCCTTGGGGCCGCATAAGCCAGATATGGCCATGCCAGTCTCCCTTGTCTTTGTCGGTCATGTTATTCTGCCTATATCCTTAGCTACCTAACAGCTGCTGGCGAGGCTTGAGAGTTAGCACCTAGGCATACCTATTATGTTTATTTCAGTCTGCTATCTGCACAAATATGCATTATCTGCTTTGGATACTTGAGTGTATTCTTTTGACACGAATTTTCGCAATTTCGATATCTTCAATTTTCTTTCGAAAACTATTTTTTCCAAATCAAGGGTTTTTTCCTTGTTAACAGTTAGTCTACTTTCTCATTTACCTGAAGGACTTTCAGTGTCAAATAAATCGTTTCGTTGTTTCATATTCTGTAGTGAGACTTTTTCTAATTTTGCTATATTTGATGTGTTAGGTCGCATATTCCACTATTAATACTGCCCTCATTTTACATCCTTCTTTAGCCATCGTTGAAAATTCTTGCTCCAAAAATCGCAACTGCCTTTTCCCAATTACTTTCAAAACTCGTCTTTTCGCATCCATTGTCGTATCTGTTGTCATTATTTGGTCAGGGACGCATCTCAATTTCTGCCTACTCGTTAATGTCTGGCCACGTGTGAGGCGTCAACACGGGAACCTGTTTCATTTAGTAGCCATGATATATCAATAAATAAATCAATCTTCTTACTCACATAATTGTTCTTCCGAGAGGATATCTGCGAAGTTTGCAGTTTGCCTGTAACTTGTATTTCCTTCCAAGTCTGCACTACAAGAAAACCTCTTTACGTGTGTTATGTTGTGTGCGATGGCACTCTGTATCCTGTAAATCACTGTACCGATTGCATACTCCACCTACTGCTGCAGCGCGCGTCTATCAATACACTGTTTAGAGGTTTCCACGAAGTGAACACTGATCAGTCACCTCGGTCAGACTACTGTATGGTTAAACTTCATGGCTGGAAAAATCGTTCTTGAGGCGTGCAGAACGGAGTCACCACACAAAACGGCGCTTCCCAACCCACGCAGATGATATGGGGCAGTTGATATCGAATGCGCACGCAAGTAACTCACTAATTGGTTTTTGTTGGTGGCGTTTCCAAGACTGCGCCTTCAATTGAAACATACCTATACAGAGCTATGAAGCCAACCTCACAGGTGTATGCATTCTAGGGGACAGTCTGCTCTTTTGGAGCCTACCTGTAATCAGAACACTCAAAAAAACTGTAAAGTCACTTTAAGTTGGAAGGTTTTTTGCGAAAACCTTGACGATCGTCACGCGTGGCATGAGAAATTCTGCACTATGTTAAACAAAGTTATATTACTTGCAATTCATTTTAAAATGTTATTTGGATCGTCTTATAATTATATTTATTATCTTTTACATATATATATATATATATATATATATATATATATATATATATATATATATATATGATAGTGTGTGGTTCACCGATCTGCTTAAGGAACATTTATGTTCGGTTGTGCCCTGGAACTCAGACTAGAGTACTCACAGGCAGTCGCATAGCGACGTGTAGCATATGTTGATAATGTGGAACCGACAAAGACAAGGGAGACCGGAATGGCCATTTCTGGCTTATTAGCCGTCATCAGCCAGTTATACCCAATCCCAAGTGTGGAATACCTGGGATTCGAACACGCGACCTTTGGTATTTGAGTCGAACGCTCTACCATTGAGCCACGGGCTCGTTGCTTTGTCGGTTGCGATCGGGTATGTGATGATAGTGTGTGGTTCACCGATCTGCTTAAGGAACATTTATGTTCCGTTGTGCCCTGGAACTCAGACTAGAGTACTCACAGACAGTCGTGACCATTGACTTATGGTCTCATTGTCCTGTCGGTCGCGATCGGGGATATTGCCCATGTTGGAAGTGTATTCATCGATCGGGTTACGGGACCTGCACGTCACGTTGTGCTTTGGGGCTCCATCCAGAGTCCCGCAGACAGTCGAACAGTGGTTAGTAACCGGTCGGTGACCGCACTTCCAGTAGTTCAGTTCGGTGGAAATTCAGGCAAGGCTTGATTTTCGCAGACTCGGACAAGCCAGTAACGGGAGAGTGCGGTCTATATTCAGGAACCTTTCCTCGTCAAATCGCAGCTAATTCTTTACGAGGAGTCAGATGAACTTGAAGAGCTCGTGTGTAGAACCCGTAAATTCATGTCAGCGCAGGCCAAGGGTATGAGGGAGTTGGGTTAAATGCTTTGATTCCCCGCTATAAACACCACAGTTCGCTTTTGGCTCATTAGGACGCGTTAGCAGCCTTTCCCGGGAAGCCTGCTTCTGATGCAGTGACTCGTTTCCACCGAGAACTGAGTGTCATGTTGCAGTGGTTCCTTTTTTTGGCAATTATTGCACCTCGCATCTATGAGCTCCGACACTCCCTCGTTGAAACCTGATATGTGTGGATTTACGGACCAGTGTGTGCGTGCGTGT